>PVIW01002891.1:0-82064 GCA_004026585.1 Noctilio leporinus | reverse complement strand
CTAATTCTTTTATACAACCAAGAGCTGTATCACTTTTTCTTGCTTTTTTATATCAGTGGAAGCATATTTAGCCCAAAGCAGTATCGCTTAGAAGAGTGGGAACACGGAAATAGCTTTATTACCCAGTCGGCTGCACTTCATGAAAAACAACAGCCTTGGGGAATTTGTACTGAGATTTTGGTCTTTTACCCCAAAGCAGCTATGCAGTCAGCAGTTCTGCTTTTTGCTGTTGAAGGTCATGTACTGGTACGTGTGTCATTCACAGGGCCACCACTTATTATTTAGCAGACCGCCGCTATGATATGCTGCCTTCCATCCTCAGTGCTGATTTGTGCTCCCTGCTGGGAGGCGTTGATAGGTGAGTCCATTATTTTTACCAGTGTGAAGTCTGGTGTTCTTGCTTCTGGCCTCTCTCCTTTGTAATGTGCTGTCACCCCACCTTCTACTTCCCCCATATCTGCTACACCCCTCCGTATCACTTATTTTCAGGCAGTTTTCTCTCACCTTCTCTTCCTTTCCTCTTTTCTCTCCTTCTCTCTACCTATAAGGCTGTTTCTCCATCTGTGTTTTGGATTTTTAAACTCAACTAAAGTCTAAGGACAAATGGGTACAAGTTTGTGCATATGTATTCCCTGGTTAAGGGTGTTTTGTATGAGGAGCGTGAACTTTGGAAGGTTTGATTTTTTTTAATTGTGAAGTTTATATCTATTTTTGAATAGGTAACACAACTATATGGTCCAAAATTCATAGATTCTAAAACATATTTAGTGAAAGGATCCCTCCTACCACTTTTCCTTAGTTACCAATTTCTTACATATTTTTCTAGGTGTAATATACATATGCACAAGTGTGTATGTGTGGGCTTTCTTTGTTACACAAATGGTAATGTTACATACAGTGTGGGGCAAAAGTTGTATGTGAAATACAGAACTATTCTTGTATTGTTAATTATTGCATTATTTTCCATATGAACAACTGTAAACCCACTTTTGCTCAACCCTGTATATGCTATACAGCAGCAGTCCCTAACCTTTTTGGCACCAGGGAGTGGTTTTGTGGAAGACGGTTTTTCCACAGACCTGAAAGGGGGAAACAGGAGGAAGAGCTCAAGCAGTAATGCTTGCTTCTGTGCTATGACAGGGTGGGATAGCGGGGTTGGGGGCTGAGGTTGGGGACCCCTGCTGTTCAGCTCCTTGCCCTTTTCTTAAACTTGATGTACCTTGGGGTTCATTCCTTAAAAAGAGTTGTGTATCTATGCAAATACAGATGGTTTCCAGTCTTTTGCTGTTACAAACAACTGTCCTGAATTACTTGGAACATAAGTCATTTTATACACACACACACACACACACACACATACTTTTTTTTTTTTAATGATTTTATTCATTATTTTTAGAGAGAGGGGAGGGAAGGGAGGAAGAAAGGGAGAAATATATCAATGTATGATCGCCTTTCACCTGCCTCCAACTGGGGACCTTCCTTGCAACCTGGATGGGTATATGCCCTGACTGGGAATTGAACCAGCGATACTTGGGTTCATAGGTTGGTGACAAATCCACTGAGCCACACCAACCAGGGGCATTTTATATTTTTCAAAGTATAGTGTGTCTGGAAGATAAATTCCTAGATGTGAAATTTCTGTGTGAAAAGGCATATGTGTTTGTGTTAGATTTGATCAAATTGCCCTCCAAGAGGTTACAACAATTATATTCCCACCACTGGTATATGAGAATGCTTGTTTCACCACAACCTTGCCAGGACAATGTTGTAATTTTTAATCTTTGCCAATTTGATAGATGAAAATGGTATCTTAGAGTGGTTTTAATTTCCATTGTAACTCAACTACTGTTAGTGAAGTTAAACACTTTTTATGTTTAACAGGCATTTATGTACCCCTTTGTTAATTATTTCATGTTCCTTTGCTCTTTGTTTTTGATCTATTAGTAATTGATTTATAAGGGCTCTTTGCATCTTAGGAAAATTAGCCCTTTGTTTAGAGTGATTTGGTAGCTGAGTGGTTATTTACTAAATGAACTTTTTCCTAATTTACCTACCATCAAGATTGGTGTTACAGTTCAGTGTCATCCTATAGGTTTTGAAAGGTTTTATTCTTTACTAGAAAGCTCAATAGACTTTACTCCTATCAGTTCTATGCTATGGAAAACTGCAAGGTAGGGTTTATAACATTATATGTAATATAATTTTTGCTCAGAGCTCAACAGAACCTATTCTAGCTTTGACTTAGTGATGGAGTGTTTGGATTGAGATATCAGACCAAAAACCTGTAGTAATGCCATTTATTTCAAGTTACACGTAAGTTCTAGTTTTGCTTACTTCAGAAATGGAAGAATTTGCCCTGGCTGGTGTGGTTCAGTGGATTGAGCATCAGCCTGCAAACTGAAAGGTCACCAGTTCAACTCCTGGTCAGAGCACATGCCTGGGTTGCTGGCCAGGTCCCCAGCTGGGGGCGGGTGAGAGGCAACTGATTGATATCTTTCTGTCTTTCTCTCTCCTTTCCTGTATCTCTAAAAAAAATTTTTTTAACTTTTTAAAATGAAAGAATTAAATAATGATTTTAGTGTTACTTGTTTTGTAGATATGCTGTGAGCGTCATGTGGGAATTGGATAAAACCTCCTATGAAATTAAGGAAGTGTGGTATGGCAGAACCATTATCCGATCAGCATACAAACTATTTTATGAAGCAGCCCAGGAACTACTGGATGGAAACTTTAACATCATTGATGATATTCCAGAATTCAGAGATTTGGACAAGAGCAGCAGAGAAGCCATGCTAGAGGAGTTAGTGTGGGCAATTGGAAAGTTGACTGACATAGCTCGCCATGTCCGAGCTAAACGAGACCGCTGTGGTGCCCTGGAACTGGAAGGGGTAGAAGTTCGAGTACAGCTAGATGAAAAAAAAAACATTCGTGACCTCATCCCCAAGCAACCCCTGGAAGTCCACGAGACGGTGGCCGAATGCATGATCCTGGCCAACCACTGGGTGGCCAAGAAGATCTGGGAGAGCTTCCCTCACCAGGCCTTGTTACGCCAACACCCTCCTCCACACCAGGAGTTTTTCTCAGAACTAAGAGAATGTGCTAAAGCAAAAGGTTTCTTCATAGATACACGGTAATTCCTCTTTAAGGGGGCAGAAGAATGGAAGGGAATACCATACATTTAATTTATCTTGCCATAGTTCTTAAAATGTGACAGCCAGATCTTTGACCAAAAATAGAGTATTTCTTGGCTCTTTCTTCACTGACTATAATGTAGGTATAGAGACTTAAAACTAAAACAAGTCTATAGAGGCATAATTCTGACCCACTAAAATCTGTAAAACAGAAGGAACTTTGATTTAATGTATATAGCCATTAGGCAAATCCCAAGAAATGATTCTATTTATTTCACTACTTTAAAATGCAGCATTATCATAGGACACCACACTGATAGTAAATTTATACCAACCCTCCATAGACTGAGACTTTTTAATCCCTGCCTTCAGCATAAAATATTGTCCCTGTTAAAAATGATGTATGAAGAGGATTTTTAATATTTTGTCATGAAGTAACAGGTGCTAATTTTATTCATTAATCAAAATGGATTTTTTTTGCTTCTATCTTTAAGTGACAGTATCTTTTGCTCATTTGTTTTGTGGTTGAGCTGTGTGTAGGGATGCCAGGTACATGTGCTAAGGCCTCTCAGATATCATTTTATGACATTCATATTTTACAGATAGGGAAATTAAGTCTGGAGAGATTAATAACTTGACTATAATTTAACAGCCAGTCAGGACTGAGCCAAGATTTGAGTCTAAGTCTGTCAAACTTGAAAGCTCACAGCAATGCCCACTGTATCACTTTGCTTCTCTGTTCATCATTCTCCATCTTTCCCCCTTTTCTTTGAAGGCGCTACACTACAGAACTGAATTATGTGCTCTATTATTAATTTTTTAGTATAATTCTGTATTTCCTGAGTTTTTAAAAATTATTTTAAGTAAATAAAATGCTTTCTCTTTTAATTATTAAATAACAGGGTTTTGGTTTTGGGGTTTTTTTTCCCCCTCACTTCTGTACATTAGCTTTAGTTTAGTTTTGTTTTTTAACTGTCTGGCTCCATAATTCTTGATTTATAAAAAAACAAAAGAAAAGAAAAAGTCTGTTCTTTGACCTGTATGTTATGTTTAAGGTTAAGGGTGTTAGGAATTCAACAAGTATTTGACCATCTGCTATGTGATTTAAATCTCAAAATCAAACTAGATTTCTATAGTTGAAAAAGAGGTCCTTCTGAAATGTGTCCAAAATAAATTTCACTCCTGTCAGATGAGAGTATTCAGACTGATGAGTGAAGTGTTCCCTTCAGTATTAATTTATATAAGTTTTTCCTCTTTTTTGGCAGAACTAATAAGACACTGGCTGATTCTCTGGATAATGCGAACGACCCCAATGACCCCATTGTAAACAGATTGCTCCGCTCCATGGCTACGCAGGCCATGTCCAATGCACTGTATTTCTCTACTGGATCCTGTGCAGAGGAAGAGTTCCATCATTATGGTGAATGATAAAGTTTTTCTTCATGAGCCCATACCTTGAGTGGGTTGTTTTAAATATTTTGTTTATTTTGATCTTTTTGCTTTTTAAAGGTCTTGCATTAGATAAATACACTCACTTTACTTCTCCAATAAGAAGATACTCCGATATTATAGTACACCGATTATTAATGGCAGCCATTTCAAAAGAAAACAAAATGGAAATTAAGGAAAATCTGTTCAGCAACAAAGATCTTGAGGAATTATGCAGACATATCAACAACAGAAACAGAGTAAGAGGGGCTATAATTTCTTTTCCCATTATCTCTTTTGCTAAGAGAATACAGCTTTATTGTGTAATAGAATGAAGTCCTGTATACTTTAGCAAATTAAATGTTAGAATTATTCTAACCAATGAAATAGCATGATTAAAAAGTTTATTAAGTGGCTCCTAATACATTTACAATAGACCTGAAGTAAATTAATGTGGATTTGGGAGATTTAATAGGTTACATGACTTTCCCAAAATGTAGAAATGTAAAAGATCATCTACCATCTTATTTCCCAGAGGTAAACATTATTAACAATCCTATATACTTATATTATACTGTTTTGAAACCTACCTTTTTCACTTAACACGTTACTAATAGCACATTGTTTTAGAAGCTGCTTTGTGTTCTATTTCATATTGTTGCTAGTGGCTTCAATACTGCACAACATAGAACTACGCCTTTTGGTGATACATAAAATTTAAAAATGACCTAAAATGTTCAATATAATTTTCTCTACCAATGTTCTATAGTTCTGTTTTGCAATATTATAGCCACTGGACATGTTTGCTATTTAAAATTTTTTTTAATTCACAATTTACCCTGGCTAGTGTGGCTCAGTGAATTAAATGCCAGGCCACAAACCAAAAGGTTGCTGGTTCAATTCCTGGACATGCCTGGGTTGCGGGCCAGGTCCCCAGTTGGGGGTGTATAAGATAACCAATCAGTGTATCTTTCAGACACCGATGTTTCTTTTCTTTCTTCCTCTCTAAAAGTGAACAAATACAATCTTAAAATTAAAACTTAAAAATTTAGTTCCTTAGTCACATTAGCCCCCTTTCATATGCTCGATAGACATGTGGCTAGTGACAGCCTCTGGAGCAACACAGATGTAAAACTTTTTCATCACTGCAGAAGTCCTCTTGGGCAGCAGTGTTGTAGATAATCTAGTTTACAAACATCCTTTTGTATAGACTTTTACAGACAGCTCAGATTAATGCCTGGATAAATTCCTGAGAATAATGAATTGTTGAGTCAAAGGGGGAGCACAAATAGAACTATAATACATATTACCAAATTTTTACTTCCACCAACAGGATTTTGGTAGGATACTTTCCCTCTACCGGAATGAACTATATATATATAGTTTCTAAATAACTGGTTGCTTTCTTAAAGAATTAACTTTCTAAGACATTTTTGAGGGAATAATACTGATGGTTTTGTTCCCACAAAAATGTAATTAGTTCAAAGCAAATAGTACTTGCATTATTAGTTTTATAGAATCTAGCCTTTTTAAAGACATGGTTTTTGTGGGACTGAATTTCATGTTTCTTCTGGGAGTCAGGGAAGTCTATCATCATAATTTGAAGTTGTGCTTCTTATAGGCAGCTCAGCATTCTCAGAAGCAGTCTACTGAGCTCTTCCAGTGTATGTATTTTAAAGACAAAGACCAAGAAACTGAGGAGCGCTGTATATCTGATGGGGTTATTTATTCAATCAGAACAAATGGTGTGCTTGTATTTATACCGAGGTATGTTACATCTAGTATAAAAACTAATAAGAAATCATAGTTAAACTAGCCCTGGCTGGTGTAGCTCAGTGGATTGAGTGCTTTCCTGTGAGCTAAAGGGTTGCTGGTTCAATTCCTGGTCAGGGCATATACTGGGGTTGTTGACCAATGGGGATGTGTGAGAGGCAACAAATCAATATATCTTGCACACAAAGCTGTTCCTCTGACTTTCTCACTCTCTAAAAATAAAATCTTTTTTAAAAATTTTAATCATAAACTAAAATTGTAGAACACAAATAGTACTTTAGATACAATTATTTGTTTTAGCAATTATTTATGTTACCGTATGTATATAATGTGATGTACATCTAATTCACTATTTAAGTATAAAAGATTAGAATCTAGCATATCTATCACTCTTAGGATAAAATTTTACTTATTTAGCAAGATATTTTGTTTCAATTTGATCAATGAAATAAATATTTGGAGGCAAATCATAGAAAAAAATTGTTTTTAATCTAGAAGAAAAACTAGCATTCTAGAGAAATATACAAGATCCACATATTAAGAATACATTACTGCCCTGGCTGGTGGCAGTGGATAAGATGCCGGCCTGCGAACCCAAAGGTCGCTGGTTCCATTCCCAGCCAGGGCACGTAACCAGGTTGCAGGCCAGGTCTCCAGCCAGGTATGTAGCTGGAGGCAGGTGAAAGGCAACCATACATTGGTATCTCTCTCCCTCTCTCGAAAAATAATAAATAAATAAATTTAATTAATTAAACATTATCTCTAAATTTTTATTCTGGCAATGATTCAGGTTTGGGATTAAAGGTGCTGCTTATCTGAAAAATAAAGATGGTTTGGTAATCTCATGTGGTCCAGATAGCTGTACTGAATGGAAACCAGGATCCCTTCAACGATTTCCAAACAAAATCACCTCTACTACAACAGGAGGGGAATCTGTTACATTCAATTTGTTTGACCATGTAACAGTAAGTCTCTTTTTACATTAAATATTACTTTCAGTGTAAAGAACAAAGAATGTGATTTTAATAATATGCATTTTATCCTCTTTGATAGGTGAGAATATCTGTACAGACCTCACGTTGCCATTCTGATACAATCAGGCTTGAAATAATGAGCAACAAACCATACATGATACCAGATGCAGAACTTTTTCATCAGAGTTCCCTCTTGCTAAAGAGTGATTTAGTGAAGGAAGTAACTAGATCTGTGGAGGAAGCTCAGCTAGCACAAGAAGTCAAAGTAAATGTCATTCAGGAAGACTGTCAAGAATATTGCCAAACTAAGGGAAGAAGCCTATACACACTTCTGGAGGAGATACGGGACTTAGCTCTCCTGGATGTTTCAACCAGTCCTAGAATATGAAATACTCTTCGAACTTCAATAAAGAGCTTTATCTTACGTGAATGTTTTATCTTCTTTTCATCGTTAACATTAATCTAATTTTTTGTATCACCCAAATGTTCTAGCTGATTGAGATTGGGTAGATATTTCACAGAACATAGTCCCCCATTATCTGCAGGTTCACTTTCCATGGTTTGTTAGCTACAATCAACCACAGTCTTAAAATATTAAATGGAAATTTCCAGAAATAAACAATTCATGAGTTGTACATTGCATGCCATTCTGTGTAACCTGATGAAATCTTTCTCTGTACCCACTCCATCGCCCACAGGACATGAATCATTAGTGTATCCACAACATACCATCGGTTATCAGATTGGCTAAAGTATAAGTTAAACTTTATCATAGGTATGTGTATATAGGAGAAAACACAGTATATACAGTGTTTGGAACTATCCAGTTTCAGACATCCACTGGGGGTCTTGGAATGTATCCCCTGCAGATAAAGGGGGCTAACTACTATGTTTGTAAACTGTTTTCTCATCATGAAAGTTGCATTAAGTAAAGTACAATTAGGTCACTATGAAAACATTTTTCAGAAATGAATAGTGAATGGTGGCTCTGCCAATCAGGTTGCCAGTAGCTTTTTAATAAATTCAGAATTGATATTTGGTTATCTTATCTCAAATCAGTTCTTTTTCCAATTGCTACATTACGTCATTTGGGTCATAGGTCCTTCTGACTTCCGTCAGATTAACTTTTCAGCCATTTCCAGATAGTAAGACTTAGTCCTGTCCACCTATCCTTTCAAAACTGTTTCACATTTGACTCTAACTTCCCCCATTGTCCCCAGCACCAGCTGGTGATAGGGTATAGAAGTAGGGTAGGGTAGGTACACAGGTAATGCCTGTTCTTAATCTTCCCTTTTCACCCTCATTTTTCTGAGTACTCCTCAGGGGATGAGTTGCATTGGTCTTGCCTCTGTTGGAGACTTGTCACTTTGCCAACAAATCCCATCACTGGAAAAATAACTCTTCCTTTCTCTTTGTCACCTCCTCTAGTCCAGCACGTAAAGGTGGAGAGCTAGACCAGGACCTCCTGAGAAAGAAGTTTCTCTAGGTATTGGTTGCATCTGATGAGACTGGCTCCATCTTCTAGCTAATCCCCTATTAGCAATAAGCCACAATTCTCAAAGGCTTATGCCTCTTGGCCCTTATTCTGGCAGTCCCCAGCAAGCCCACAGCTACCCCAGCCTCCCATAACTCATATGTTCTTATACTCAACTTGTGGACTTTCAAACAAACCATCCTTGTCATTCTCTACCCTGAAGAGAGAAAGATGTCCAGCTCCATGGATACAAGGTACTTCAGTACCATCACTCTGCCAGTCCTTTTCATAAAATGCAACTTGCCCATCTCTAATTTGTAAGAATTTGTTTTGTCTTCCCCTCTTTTCTTCCCCATGGGAATCTTCAGCCAAGAACTAGACAGACCTTTAAACTTAGTGGCCAATGTAGTACTTCCTTATCTGTAATTACCCCTCTACCAAGTTGATAAACTCAAGCAGGAAAACTTCAAATCAGGTTTTCTCACTATCTGGGCCTAACACTTTCTAGCCTCATATTCACTGTACCCAAATCTTCCTTATTTCCTAGATTTTCATTTTTGTTTTACCATTGTATATGTACTCCCCAATCCTTGGAATCTCCACTAACTCAGAAGTCTTCTGTGAATCTGCCCTAGGTGCTCTATGCTCCTCGTAATTCTTTGCAAGTTTCTCTCCAACTGAACGGTAGATACCAAGGAGAATTTTAACCTCACTAGCACCTACACAAGCCAGGCAATATATCAGCCTTTCATGTAACCCCTTAAGTCACTTCTCAAAATATATGTAAACACATAGCCCTGGCTGGTAGCACAATGGATAAGGCGCCGGCCTGCGAACCCAAAGGTCGCTGGTTCGATTCCCCAGCCAGGGCACATAACCAGGTTGCAAACCAGGTCTCCAGTCAGGTCTGTGGCTGGAGGCAGGTGAAACGCAACCATACATTGCTTTCTCTCTCCTTCTCTGCCTGTCTCCCTTCCCCTCTCTAAAAATAATAAAATAAAATCTTAAAAAAAAAAAACCTTAAACATCATAACAAAAATGTAAACTGCAGAACTAAATAGCAATTAGAAATTTTGATAAAGCTTGTAAAAATACTTTGTAAGATTTTTGTTTTTTAAATGCATATTAATATTTGTTATGTATCTTAAAGCACCACCCAATTTAATGAAAATGACATTCAATGGAGCACTGGCAGCATAAGCTGCTTATTAATTGTTGATCATTATTACGAAGACATATCTATATAAAAACACTACAGAAAATAGGCTTAAGTTAATTTAAAAAAACAAGTACAACTTTAAATAACAACAGATTTTAAAAAGGAATCCACAAAAGTTTTATTACATAAGGGGTGCACTCAAAGAAGACAAAATACAAGGTCTGTCCTGAAAGTATCAGCTGCCCAAACTGTTTTAATTATATTGACATTGGTTGTATACTTTCGGGGCAGACCTCATACATAGTAATCTCAAACTTGGAGGATACCAGGTTAATTTTCTGTTTAGTTGAGGTCTATCCAACCTCAGTATCATTTCTGAATGAACCACAAAGTTACTGCTATACATTTTCATTTTAAAAGGATTGGTCCAGTTGAGTTTTTTCTACCTTTAAGTCCTCTTCCTCATTTACTATACTGGCAGCAGCATCATTATGTGGATTATCAAGAATTTCTTTGTTAAATTCATCTGACTCCTCGTTTTGATCCTCACCTGTATTAACATCTTCAACTGTCTGTGCCCTGGATGCGTTCATTAGCAAGTCTAGAAGAGAAAACATTATTATATGAACATCCTTTAAGCTCCCAATCCAATCTGACCTAACACCAATCTCTTCACAAGCTTAAATGATAGAAATCATATCTATGATCATTTAGTTCATGTTAATTACGATCAATTTCTGTCAAATAAAGCCATTTTTACACATGTATGAAGTCCATTAAAAAATGTAAGAGGTCTTGGTCATGACTGGGTAGCTCAGTTGGTTAGCGAGGGCAACATCCTAATACATGACGGTTATGGGTTGGCTCCCCAGTGAGAGCACATACAAGAAGCAACCAATGAAGCACAATAAGAAGCATCAATAAGTGGAACAACAAATCAGATTTTTTCTCTCTCCATCTATCTAAATTCAATAATTTTTAAAGTTTTTCTTAAATTCGAGGTCTTTATAGGTAAACTCAAACTCTCAAATCACAGCCAAATAAAACTGTTCTTATTCAAAATCACAACTACTAGACAGAAGTTTTTAAAAGATCAAATGCTCTTAAAAGCTGTATCTCAAAGTGATCTATAATAAACAAAACTTAATGTACTTATTTTTTATTCATTATGCTGTTACATTTGTCCTAATTTCTTTTCCCTTTGCTCCCCTCCACCCAGCACCCTCCTCCCTCCAACAATCCCAAACCCCTTAGTTCATGCCCACAGGTCATGAACTAAGTTCTTTGGTTTTACTTTTTCCTGTACTATTCTTAACTTCTGTCTATTCTGTACCCATCAACTATGCTTCTTAATCCCTGTGCCTTCCCCCCATTAATCCCCTTCCCCCTGCCAGCTGACATCCCTCCAAATGGTACTTATTTCTATTAGAGCAATTTTAAAGTTATATATCATAAATAGAAGATGAGCCTTAAAATGCTTACTGCCAGGTATACTTTGACAAAGCAAGGAAGACAAAACACTGCTATCAACAGTAGTTGATATTCCGTGTAATTTTTCACATGGAAGTAAATAAAACATCCATCTGTCAATTTAAAAATTAAATTCAGCCCTGGCTGGTGTGGCTCAGTGGATTGAGCACCAGCTTGTGAACACAAAGGGTTGCCAGTCCGATTCCCTGTCAGGGCACATGCCTGGGTTATGGGCCAGGTCCCCACATTAGGGGTGTATGAGAGGCAACCACTCACTGATGTTTCTCTCCCTTTCTTTCTCCCTCCCTTCCCCTTTCTCTAAAAATAGTAAAATCTTTAAATAAATTTTTAAAATTAAATTGTTTTCAATTCGAAAAAATCATGATAATGTAGTCACAATAATTTTCACTTGAGAATTTAATCCTGGGGAAAACTTATAACATGGTAATCTTCATAACTTACTATAATTCTTATTTTCGTATTTCAAAAGAAAAAACTGGATTGGAAATTAAGAATGACATGCCATCAAGCTTCACTCAAAACCAACTTTCTTTAAATTTATTTATCACTCTACACTTTTTATTAATTTTAGAGAGAGAAACCACAATTTCTTAGTCTATCCATGCATTCATTGGTTAATTCTTGTATGTGCTCTGACCAGGGATTGAAACTACAACTCTGGCATCTTCAAAGAGAGAAACTGCAATTTCTTGTTCTATCCATACATTCATTGGTTAATTCTTATATGTGCTCTAATCAGGGATTGAAACTATAACTCTGGCATCTTCAGATAATGTTCTAATCAACTGAGCAACCCAGTCAGGGATGCACTTTTTTTTTAATTCATAATTTTTAGAGAGAAGGGCAGGGAGGGAGAAGGAAAGGGAGAGAATCATCAATGTATGGTTGTCTTTCACCTGCCTCCAGCCACAGACCTGGAGACCTGGCTTGCAGCCTGGTTATGTGCCCTGACTAGGAAGCAAACCAGTGAGTGACCTTTGGGTTCACAGGCTGGGTAATTCTTAAATATAATTTTAACAAACTTGGCTATCTTGTTTCCAAATCCACAGTCTGTTCTAAAATAAGCAAATTTTAAGGCAGTTTTACTAGACAGAAGGTAATGTAACAGGTCATCATATTGATAGCTCACAATTAAAGTGACAAAATGCAATTTAAAAAGAACATTTTAGAAGCACCTATTCATATAGCAAGTGGCTCTAAAATCCTCAATGGGTGAAAAAGGCATTTTATGTTTAGAAAAGTATCATAATAATTAATGTTCATAATTATGATCCTAAATATAAAATTATTTGTCACATGCTTTAAGGAGTCAGGGGAAAATATGCTTTCCAAAGTTGCAGAATTGATTTTAAATGATTAAAATAACTTTTGAAGAGGTACTGAACTTTTCAGAAAACCATCTTGGACTCATTTATTCTCTGAGGATTCCAAATAGCTAACATACACAGAGTCTCTCTCAAATGCACATAAACTTAATATACTATATCATTTTTCTATTCCTAGAGGTATTTTATTTCGGGACATAGTAGAGAAGTTAAAATTTCTAATATACCCTTGCTATATTAATGGTAGCACATAAAAAACAGCATAAAATTTACCATTTTCTAGGGACTGACTATTACTCAGTAGCTTTGCCTGCCTTCTTTCCAAGGCCAGTTGTTTATTTCTCTCAATTCTTTGTTGTTGCTCTTCAGTTAGGCTTCTACTTGACTCAGATGCAAACGTCACATTTTCGGATGAGCTTGTCAAAAAAGGATCTAATTCAGTAGCCATTACATCATGGCTGTTATTTTCCCCTACTTCATCTGCAGTAGAAAGAAAAAGTTAGTATATCACTAGAATTAAACTAGTTAGATATATACTTGAATCAAACAAGTAAAAGAAACATTCATGAATCACTTATAAGAGGCATTTTAAGTCAAATGAAAACACTAGCTTAAAAATATGTGTAAACAGAAAGCAAAAGTTTAATTATGTATAGAAATATTTTATGCTTCAGCTAATAAAAGAACTTAAAAGAATCAAAAAATGTTCTTGTTAAAAAAAATTTTAATAGCTTGCCATAATACACAATAATAATTTTATATAGGCTATTTTTTAACAGGGTAAAATTCAGACACAAACTGGAAAAGGAAAAGATACAGAAATCTGTTTATGTACTTCCAAGTTAATTTTTGAAGAACTTCAGTGCTCTCTATTATTACTCTTAATAAACTCTTAAAGCCATATACACTAGCTATCTCAGAGTAAAATGATCCACTGTTAATAGAAGGTAAAATTTGATCTTCCATTTATAATTAATTTAAGAAATAAGAAAAGTTAAGTTTTACTAACATTTAAAGTAAGACTGGCAATGATAAACTTCACTTATCCATGACAGTTACGTGATCTGTAAGCTATCTTAATAAAGACAGCTCAATATTGAGGAAGGTTAAGAGAGTTGGGCCCTCACTCATTCTTTACTTTCAGCATACTGTGACATACAGCTGATTCTAACTGCCCAGTTAAGTAGACTAACAGACTACCTAGTTTTAACCAAACAACCCCAACAAAATGCACAAGTGGTATCTTAAAAAGGTTTTTGCAAAACAAACACCGGAAAGTAGAAGACAGCACGAGCACAAGCAAACTTAAAAAAAAAAAAGGGAAAAGCTGACGCTTTACCTTCTCTCTACTTCATACACACTATGAGGTTAAAAAACAACCTCATCACAGATCTGACAAATGCAAGAAAAATATTTCATATCAGCAACATTACCATTTGAAATATGAATTTACAAAAAATGAAAATGAAATATAAATTTATATGTATATTGATATCATCTTTGTCTTAGGTATTTATTGTGCCTTGAGGTATTATCTAGTGATAGTGACAACAATCACAACTAGCAAAATGTTTAAAACATAAAGACAAACCTTTATAATTATTCTAGTGAGGCTTATAAAGCGTCTATTTAATCCAGTCTTTTGCAATCCAAACCCCTTTTGAGGTTTCTTTCTTATTAGTGAAAGACAAAAGTCAGCTATTTTCCCATCTTGACATGAAAAGAATGTGTGACAAGAAACTAAAATTCATTCCTTTGTCAGAAGATACTGGCATACAAGGAGGAAATACTGCTGGGGAAGTTAAGAAACAAGTATTAGAACCAACTTTTCAATATATATAGGGTGTGCACAATCAATTGGCAATCATTTTGCATCTCCTTATTTCACATACTTATTAATTTTGAAAAACTATGTTTCTAAGGTTATGATTTAACATCATTGTTTCAGATATAAAGAATTAAATTCTGAGAACCGTCATGCCAAAGGAATGCGCACACACCCTATAGTTTTTATTATGCTTCACATTATGGAACTTAAAAGATTCTGAATTAATAATAATGAAATACATGAAGAACTACTTCTTTGTTAGCCATGAAAGGAAAGATATTATCAAGAGAAAATGGCCTCTTTAACACAATGTTTTATGGATAAACAATGTGAATGTAACCACTGATGGGAGCTTTGACCAGAATAAAAATGGGAATAAAAACAAATTAGGACCACACATGAAACTCATTCACCT
The DNA here is from genome assembly GCA_004026585.1 of Noctilio leporinus. Lineage (NCBI taxonomy): Eukaryota > Metazoa > Chordata > Mammalia > Chiroptera > Noctilionidae > Noctilio > Noctilio leporinus. The sequence goes on along the minus strand of PVIW01002891.1, from coordinate 67,066 downwards.
CAAGTTACATACAGGCTATAGTGGCAAGGAAGTTAAAGCTAGAAATATTCAGTGTGTTATAGAATGCTATTATTTTGGTACACATACACTAAAAGATAAGCAAATGATATAATAATTAAAGGTAAATAAGCACTATATAAAAAAGTATATATAGGGGAATCAGGAATGGAGATTGGGCATAATTTTACCAGTGTGGTCAGGAAGGCTTCAGGGAGTTGACAGTTGAGCAATTTGCAGGCAGTGAGAGAGTTAGCCATGCAGATTTGGAGGCTGGAGGGAGGACAGAGGTCAGTATTCAAGACAGAGTGAAAGAGTGCAAAAGCCCTAAAAAATGTCCCAGGAAATTTCAAATAATAGCTAAGAGGCAAGTGTGGCTGAAGCAACATGAGTGGGAATATAGTCAAAGAGTCAAGGGGATGAGGTAAGGACATAGAACAGAATCTGTCGGATCAGGCTATGCATGAAAAGTTTTGGCTTTTACACAGTGGATAAGGTGCCGGCCTGCGAACCCAAAGGTTGCAGGTTTGATTCCCCAGGCAGGGTACATAACAAGGTTGTAAACCAGGTCTCCAGTCAGGTCTGTGCTGGAGACAGGTGAAAAGCAGCCATACATTGATGTCTCTCTCCCTTCCCCTCTTTCTAAAAATAATGAAATAAAATCTTAAAAAAAAAAAAAAAGTTTTGGCTTTTACATGGAGTGAAAAAAGAGGGCTTTGAGCAGAGGAGTGACATGATTACACACTGGTGAAAAATATAAAAACCCCTGCTTAATTTTTAACAAAAACAATTTGAAAAAGGGTAAATGAAAATTTGCTAGTAAATGTCAACAAAAATCCTTGCATTCACAAATGGAATTATAAAATGAACACCCAAGATTTATTAAGAACTGTTAAGGATAACCTACTTTCATTTGGATTTATGTATCTTAGCAAGGTAAAAAACCAAGATATGAGGGGGGAAAACAATCCGTAACTCTACCATCAAATCACTGATCAAGAAAGAAGTACCAGCCCATGCCGTGGCCGAGTAGTTCAGCTGGTTAGAACATCATCCTGCTATACCAAGGTTGAGGGTTCAAACCCTGGTAGGGGTGTATAAGGGAAGCAGCCAATCAATGTTTCTCTCTCTCCTTGATGTTTCTCTTTCTCAAAGCAGTAAGAAAATATATCCTTAGGTGAGGATTAAAAAATAATAAAGCCCCGGCTGGTAGCACAGTGGTTAAGGCACCGGCCTGCGAACCCAAAGGTCTGCGACCCCAGCCATGGCACATAACAAGGTTGCAAACCAGGTCTCCAATCAGGTCTGTGGCTGGAGGCAGGTGAAAAGCAACCATACATTGATGTCTCTCTCCCTCTCTCCCTTCCCCTCTTTCTAAAAATGAAATAAAATCTTAAAAATAATAATAATAATAATAATAATAAATTTGGTAGAATATTTAATCATATTGTTCTCATTTTAAAACTGTATGGTAGTGTTTTGGTGACAACAAAAATGTACATTATGGCCCTGGTTGGTGTGGCTCAGTGGATTGAGCACTGGCCTGCAAACCAAAGGATTGCTAGTTTGATTCTCAGTCAGGGCACATGCCTGGGTTGCAGGCTGGGTCCCCAGTTGGGGGTATGCAAGAGACAACCACACATTGGTGTTTCTCTCTCTCTTTCTCCCTCCCTCCCTTCTCTAAAAATAGAATGTTTAAAAAAAAAGTACATTATAATCAGTACAGTAATAAATGTATTACAAAAATAAATAAAAATGCTGAAAACATTTGATTGTAGTGCCAGATCCAAAAATTTTGGAGACTATTTTCTTAAGATATATATACAAAGGCAGTTTCAACAAACAAGGCTCTCTACTATATCCCACCTCCACATACCCTCGATTTCAGCATGCCTGTAATCCCAAGAATGGTCCTGTGTTCATTTACTACCCTGCAGAAATGGCTTCCTCTACACAAAATTATCTCTGCCTGATAGTTACTGCTCATCTTTAAAATTTCTTGTGAGCCCTGGCTGGTGGCACAGTGGATAAGGTGCCAGCCTGCGAACCCAAAGGTTGCTGGTTTGATTCCCAACCAGGGCACATAACCAGGTTGCAAGCCAGATCTCCAGCAAGTCCGTGGCTGGAGGCAGGTGAAAGGTAACCATACATTGATGTCTCTCTCCTTCTCTGCCTCTCTTCCTTTCCCTCTCTCTAAAAATAATAAAATCTTTGGGGAAATAAATAAATAAAAGTTCTTGTGATATCTACCCTGTGTCCTGTTCATTGTCTCTAGTTACAGCACCTATCAAACCATGGGCAATGTTGTATCTGACTTGTTCACTCATTTGTTTATCCTTGAATGTTTAGCATACAGAATGCAGCTCAAAACGTGCTGCTAAATAAACTAATCCAGTGATATATGCTATGGAATTTAGTATTATAATAACTAATTCCTTTCCATATACCAAATCCCGTGCCATAAGTACATACCATTTATTATGAAAAAATACTGGATTATTTAAATCACAATCCTTAACACTTTTAAAAGCAATTTTGAAATAATTTTAGTTAATTCTATATGGAGCCCGTATTTTCTACAACATCTATTAAAAGTTTAACCAAACCAAACCAAACAAACATGTATGGAGCCATCGCACAGAAAATCTGATAACTATACAGACCCTGTCGGCAGGAACCATATGTTTTGATGTGTGTGACTGCCTATGGTTGCATTGTACAGCTAACAAATGCAATCAATACCAGGAACAGTCACGTAGGTCTTACTCAAGTCCTATATCCAGTATCTGCGTTCTTAAATGAAATGTAAACTGTTTCACCATCAAATTATTCTAATTTCCCAGGGCCACATTTTTAATGGCAAACATGTAAATAAACACCGTATTTTATCATATATTTTTACTTATAAACTCTACAAAGGATCTGTGGATCACCATCAGAATTCTTAAAAGCTCATGTTCTATAACTAAACACATTTTTACATTACTTAATAGCATTGCACCCATGTCTTTAAGAATATCATACACAACATTCTAAATGTACCAAAAGTATTTTAACACATTCCTATTTCCTGTACTTTGATTATATACTCAGTATACAGGGTGTGTGCGATAAATTGGCAACAACTTTGCATCTCATTTCACATGCTTCTTATTAATTTTGAAAAACTATGTTTCTAAGGTTATGATTTAACATCATTGTTTCAGATATAAAGTATTAAATTCTGAGAGCAACTGCCATGTCAAAGGAATACAATGTTAGAGCAACCATAATTTCTGGACTGAGTGCAGGGCAAACTGCTAAGGAAATTGTGGCCTTCAATAACATCCCTTTACATAGTTTACAACATGAAGAAGGTGTACAATGCTGATCCTGATGTCACCACACCAACAAGGAAAACATGTAAGGTATGCAAGGATCACACAAGTCCATATATTGTACACAAAATCCAGGAGATCATCAATGAAGATCCAGGATGTTTACCTTGATGTTTTAAGAGTAGTTGTACCGTGGACGAAGCAAGTCCCAGTGGATGTCATTTGATCTTCCAACAAGATGCTGCACCAGCACATAATGCCAAAAACGTGCAAGAATGTACCAGTGTCAATGTTCCTGAATTCTGGTCAAAGGAAATCTGGCTCCCTAGTTCACCAGATGCAAATCCTTTAGACTATTATGTATGCAGTGTTTGTGAGAGAGAAGTTGATAAACAACCTCATTCCAATAGAGGCTGTTAAAGCTAAGATTGAAAATATTATGGTGTCCATGGATAAAGAAAAGTTATTTAAAGTGTGCTCAAGATTCCAAAGTCGAATCGAGTCTATTATTGCGGCAAATGGAGACTTTTTTCAACATTAAAAAAAATGACAATATTTATGTATTTACATATAAGAATAAATTTATTTCAAAATACTTTTGTGGTATGTTTATTTTACTAAAATTCTGCCACTCTATCATCTATAGACTAAGAACCCAGTCTTATAATACTGTCCACCCCAATTAAATCCATTTCTAAAAGAAAATTATTATAAAATAGATAAGCTTATTCTTACCATTATTGCTAATATAATCTTCATGTAAAACAGGGAGATCAAGTCGAATTCGTTTTAAACAGGTCTGAAAACAAAGTGATATTTTTACATTTTCACTAATAACATTTGGGGGGAAATGGTCATTCCATTCTAAGTTTCAAGAAGTTGTTCTTCAAATAACTACTATTAATTTTCCTTCTCTCTACTAAGACAGATTTCAAAGTGAGTAAGACCCCCAAAGAGCTACTTATTAGCTTTAATTAAATCTATCCTTGTACTATATTCAACATTGTGAATGATATTCATAATAAGATCAACACATACCTGAACTTCCTTTTTATTTCCCAGGTATTCAACTCTCTCAATAAAATCCTCAAATTGCAGTTTAGGGAATAGCCTATGTGCCCAATGCTCCATGTGTCTGATTAGCATCTTCAAGTCTTCAGCCTGGCACATAAAAATAAAAATGCTAAATAGAAAACTCATTCTCAGAACTGACCTTGTCAGCAGATTTTAGAATTGAATAGTAATGCCAAAGTCATTGGTGTCATTTTACATTTATAAGGTGTAAAAACTTTAAGAAAAATATCTGTTAAGGACTTAAGAGGACTGCAGTCTGAAAGAGCACTGGATACAATTTTCTTTTTTTAATAGAGGGAAAAATAAATAGATGAAAACTTAACAAAACTTAAAAGATAATCATGTATGTTTTCAGGACTGTAAAGTAATACTAAAAATGAGTTTTAATAAAATATGTCAAGGTATCTTAAAAAAAAAAAAAAGGCTGAACAAAGTGGCAGGCCCCTAAATCATATATACAGAAGAAAGCACTGAGAATTCAACATTTAGAAATCTCAAGAGCAAAAGTACTGAAGCCCCTTAGGAACAGTAAACATTCTCAGACCAGAATACCTATACTCAAAATTTCAATTCACCATTAAAATTGTTTAAAATTAAACAAAATACAAATAAAACTGGACTAATAAATGAGAAAAGTTCCAATTCTAGGTTTTATTATAAAATATTATACCATTTTTAAGCAATATTTTAAAATAGAAGAGTGGTTAAAAACACAGGCTCTGGATCAGACTGCACAGATTCAACTCTCAATTCTAGTACTGCACAGCTATGACTTAGAACAAGTTATTCCTGTGTTTTCTTCTTGTATAAAATGAGAATAATACACATAACTCACTGGGTTATTATAAAGATTAAATAATACAAGTTTAAGCACCTGACACAAAGTGAGCATGTTGGCAATTACTATTATTATTTATTCTTTGCTAAGAAGCCAATGGTTAGGATAATCAACTCCACCAATAGCTAAATATGTAATACTGAAAGTGTAATGTCTTATCATTCTCATTCTGATGAGGATAAAAGGTCTTTATTTTTTTAATAATTTTTAAATGATTTTATTTATTTATTTTCAGAGAGGAGGGGAAAGAGAGAAACATTGACCAGCTGCCTCATGTAGGCACTCGGACTAGGGACTGAACAAACCCAAAACCCAGGCCTGTACCCTGACCAAAAATCAAACTGGTGACCTTTCGCTTTACAGGATGATCCCCAACCTATTGAGCCACACCCGTCAGGGCAAGATAAAAGTTCTTCTAAAAATTCAATCACTTCACAATTCCCCATCCAGGGCAGCCACCTCTTCGAGAGGGTAGCCACCTCTCAATGTCATTTTCGACCCAAGGAACACAAGAAGAGAAATATCTAAATACAATGGGAAGTCTCTGTGAGAAAATACTAAGAATTTTCAGGCGCAAAGTACAGAACACTAGATAAACTCTTTCAGAGCCCACTCTCACCAAGTGAAATACAAAATATTTATCCTTATGTTTATCTTATGATGAAGACTTCATAAATTCAAAACACCAATTCATTGTTACTACCTGAAAATTTCAACAAGGACAATGAATAACTGAGCTGGGCATGGCTCTAATATATACTGATTTACATTTAGCTCTATAACAAAACAAGACACACATGCTTCTATTCTCTTCCTGTCCACTGAAGCTGAGCAAAAATGCACCCAAGTTTTCAGATGCATTAGGATATTAGGATTGTTTTCGAGTCCTTTATCACCCCTCTAAGTCCAATCAACTACAAGTAGTATATGTTGATCTCTACCACTATTCTATGAAATGGGAAGTCTAGGCTCTGCCCTAACTACTGTCACTGACACTTAAAACTGTGAAACTCAGTCTCCTTAATGAATGGGTTCAATATCTATCCCACAAGTTGGGAATATAGAAGAATGTATTTGAGTCCTGGCCTGATAGCTCAACTGGTTAGAACATCATCCCAATACGGTAAGGTTAAGGGTTCCATCCCCCATCAGGGTACCTAGAAGAAGCAACCAATCAATGATTGCGTAAGTGGAACAACAAAGCAATGTTTCTTTCTTTTTCTTCCTCTCTGAAAAATCAATAAATAAAATATTTTAAAAAGAATATATTTGAAAATACTTCATAAAGTGCAAAAAAATTATCTACGTAATTCAAAGACAAGACAAAATTTAAATGGCCCTAGCCAGGTTGCTCAGTTGATTAGAATGTCACCCTGCCCTGGCTGGTAACAGTGAATACGGCACCAGCCTGCAAACCAGAAGGTCATTGGTTTGATTCCCCCAGCCAGGGCACATAATCTGGTTGCAAGCCAGGTCTCCAGCCAGGTCCCTGGCTGGAGGCAGGTGAAAGGCAACCATACATTGATATTTCTCACCCTCTCTGCCTCTCTCCCTTCCTCTCTCTCTGGAAATGAAAAAAAAAAAATTAAAAAAAAATTTTAAATGTTGTCCTGATGCACCAAGGTTGCAAGTTCGATCTCTGGTCAGGGCACATACAAGAATCAACCAATGAATGCATAACAAGTCAATGATTCCTCTAAAATCAATTAAAAAAATTTTTAAATGTATGTTTGTCAAATGATTGATAGTTCTTTTTTTTTATTTATAATACTATATTTTAATGTGTGAGAACTTGGGCTAAAAAATACTGTAAGAATAAACAAGAATCAGATGATTGCACACACACCTAGGAATCACTGTGATGGTGACAGCTACAGATGATTCAGGTGTGATATATTGGCAACTTGATGCCACAGCACTGTTGCCACAGATGGCAAGGTTTTTAGGAATGGTGAGCAGCTGTTGGTGATATGCTGAACAAAGCAAAGATTGATGGTTCTTAAATATCTCCATGTTTCAACAAAATGCAACTGATGCCTATTATGCACCAGGCATAGTGCCATATCTTGGGGCTACATAAGTGATCAGTACAGGTAAAGTCCTTGCTCTCATCAAGCTTAAAAACCACTCCCTGAAGTAGACAAGGTAAATCTTACTCCTCAAAATTATAAAGTACAAACTCACGCTTACCAATTCAAATCTAATTTTACTAAAGCCATGTTGTAGCAAAACCAAGACCACAAGACATGTTTTCTGATTTTTCTAACAGTGCCCTCTCCATAGTTTCTCAGAGGAAATAATGAATGGATTGCATCTGTGACACACTCTAACATTACTAACAACATAACAGGTTCAGTTTTATAAACAGTGGATCCTTCCACGGTGCTGCATCCGTGGAATCTACCAACTATGGACTGAAGATACTGAGGAAAAAAAATGATACAGTTATTGACATGTACTATGTAGTTAGGCCTACAATGGTTGCTGCATCTATACCGAACATGTACAGCCTTTTTTTCTTGTCATTATTACCTAAAAAATATAATAGCTATTTAGTTAACGTTTACATTGTATTAGGTATTGCAAGCAATCTAGAGATGATTTAAAGTAGCTTATATACAAATACTATGCTATTTTATATAAAGAACTTGAGCATCTGTGAACTTGGGCATCCACAGGGGTCCAAGAACCAATAACCCACAGGTACTGAGGGATGATTGTATTTTAAAAAACAAAAGTCTAGCGCTGGCTGGTGTAGCTTGGTGGATTGAGTGCTGGCCTGTGAACCAAAAGGTCGCTGGTTTGATTTCCAGTCAGGGCACATTACATTAATGTTTCTCTCCCTCTCCTTCTCCCTGCCAAAAATAAATAAATAAAACCTTAAAGAACAAAAAGAAAAACAAAAGTCTAAAATAAAAACCAGACATTTCTTACCTCATGACCTTTACCTTTGAATTTTGCCTTATCAAACACATGCCTTAATGCTGGAAGCCCTCTCTCTGAAATTAATCTGTGAATAGAAATGTGTATTTAATTCTAAGTTTCCTAGAGCCATCACAACCAAACCATGACACTAAGAAAAAATAGCTATTATCTGAATTGAAAAAAATTATTTATAAACATCTAATCTCCAAATACTCCTAACTGAAAGCTTGTAATATGAGGGGGGAAAAAGGTATAAAGAAAAAGTACAAATGTTTAAGAAAATAGTTAACCTACCTCTGAGCATCCAGCTTGGGTATATTTCTTTTAACTGTTCTCTTTGGAGGCACAGGAATAGCTAGCCCTCTTCCTGACTCTGGTGAAATATTGCAAGATTGAATTAAGCCTCATCTATAAAATGTCTCACTTCTAAGTTGGTAAGTAGATAACTAAATACATATATATTTTTTGAATTCTATACAGACCATCATCAGGTTCGGCTCCTTCACCATCTTCTCTCTCTGGAGAAGCTGGATCATTTTCTACATGCACATAATCTGGTAGGTCAATCAAGCTATCCTCCTGTGGATCCAGCATCTTTTCCTCTAGGGAGAAAAAGTAAACTTGTTTATTCATCCAAGTTGTTTTCCTATTACACCATTAAGATCCATCTGCAACAAAATACACATGTTTCAGTCTGTTGAACCATATTTCAAACTCACAAATGATGAAAATAAGTGGAGATAACAGTTATGCAAAAAAGAACTGGGCTAAAACCAGAAGAACCAAGTCTTAGGCATGAGACCTGGGTTGCATGAATTCTGGTATAATTTTAGCAAGCCCCATTAAATTTGCTGTCCCCTCAGTAACTGCCTGTGCCCTTCAAAGATATCTTAACCTACTGACAAGAATTTAGTAACTTCTCTGTTTTAGGAAACATCTGTGCTCAGAGACAACTCCCCCAAAGCCATCTGCAGAAAGTCCCTTCAACTCCCTCCCCTCTAATCTCCTCTAAAAACCCCTGCCTTGCTACTGTGCAGTGCTGACACCTTCCTACCTTCCTGCTTTCCTGGTCCCAGCCCTGCTGTTACAGCTACTAAATAAACCTTTTCAACTCATGGCCTGTTCCCCTGTGGCATCTCCTCTCACTCTTGCTGGACATACACCAAGTCCTAATGTATACCCTACCACTAAATAACAATATAACTTTGAAGAAATCATTTTACCTCAACTGTTGAGTTTTTTCTATCATAAAACGATTTGGACTTTCAGAGACTTTCCAACAACGATCCAAATAGGTGTGAATAGGGGACAGGCACTTCCTCAACAGTTTGTAACCACTCTGTTTACATATTCATCTTCTAGGTAAGGTTTCCTTTGAAAAAAGAGAAATAATCCTCAGGTTGGTAATTTGAAAGAATGCTTTTCAGTACAATCTCACATGACCTCTCAGAAAGATGTAACACTTTCGATTAGTTGCTTTTTCTGGAAAAGGTTTCCATTGACTTTGGAAACATAGTACCCACCTGGGTTTTTCCTCCCTTTGGACACTCCCTCTGGATTTTCTCTGAAGATTCCTCTTCCTCTAATCTGGCCAGTACGTATCCACAACTTCACTCATTTACCCACATGGCTTTAAGAAGCATTTACAGATGACTCACTATAAGTGTTTTATCTCCATCATAGGCATCAAATGTGAGCCCCAGATCCCTACTTTTCATTTTATAGCTCTTATATTTCTCAAAGGCACTTGTAAGTCATCATGGACAAAACTATACTTCTAATTTTCCCAATTCACTGGATATCTATCTAGCTAAGGAGGTCAGAAACCTACAAGTCATTTTTTTAAAGAGTTTATTTATTATTTCCAGAGAGAGAGAGAGGAAGGGAGAGAGGCAGAGAGGGAGAGAAGCATCAATGTATGGTTGCCTTTCACCTGCCTCCAGCCACGGATCTGGCTGGAGACCTGGCTTGTAACCTGGTTATGTGCCCTGGCTGGGAATCAAACCAGAGACCTTTGGGTTTGCAGGCCGGTGCCTTACCCACTGTGCCACCAGCCAGGGCTACAAGTCATCTTAACACTTTCTTCTCTCTCCTTCAGATTCTGTCCATTTTACCCCCTAAACACCCCCTGAATCTATCAGTCCATTCCTCCCTATCTCCACAAAACTTCCTAACATTTCTCCTTGGATGATTCCATCACTCCTACCCACTGATGCCTTTTCCAATCCACCCTCTGTATTCCGGCTAAACTGAACTTTAGAAATGTAAAGCCAACCACTTTGCCACTTGGTTTCAGTATTTCAATGGCTTCCTTTGGCTCCATAGATACTGAAAAAACTCTAAGGCTCTGCATGGTTTGGCACCCTCCTACATCTCCAAACCCACTTCACACCACTCTTCAAGCTCTTTTCTTCCAGTGCTTTGAAAGAGCCGTAGCCCTCTGGCCACAAGACTTTGCAAAGGGCATTTCCCATCTTTTGTTTTCCTTTTATTGATTCTACAAAGAGGGAAAGGGAGGGAGAAAGAGGGAAGGAATTACTGATGTGAGAAACATCAACCAATGGATGACAGTTGCCTCTTGCACAAGCCCTGACCCGACTGGAAGCCGCCACCTTCTGGTCTGCAAGACCCCAGACCCAACCAAGGGAGCCACGCCAGCCAGGAAAGGGCAGGTCCCATCTTGAAGGCTCAACCTCCTCATCTCTCAGCTATCTACCATGGCCCCACAGAAAAGTCGGCCCCTATGCTAAATCCTCATACAATAAGCATTTCAAGTATCAAGTTTCAACAGTAACTTGTATTTGTTCGATTGCTTGAAGGGTGTTTGTCTGCCATACCAGACCGTAGCTCTACAAGGGCAGAGACCAGGGCCCTGGCGGGGTGGCTGGGTGGGGGGGCACACTGTCCTGTACACCAAAAGGGGGGGCAGGGCGCTATAACCCATGTCTGTCTGTCTCTCTCAAATCAACGAACACATCCTCCGGTGAGCATTTAAAACAGGGGAGCACGGGTGCAAAGGCCAGATAGGGCTCTTTGTGCTTCACCATTGCACCCCCAAAGCCTGGTTCACAGCAGATGCTCAATACGTATTTATGGAATGAAGGCATGAGACATGAAGAAAATAATTCCAAAGCTTCCCCCAAACTGTAGAACCACTGGCGCTGATGATCTCTAGCCTCTCCAGTCCTACATTCCCATGCCCCTACCACCGAACAACGAAGTTAATAGCAACCGTTGATGCAGACCCACTGTATCTTCTGTAAGGAAGGCTTTGAAGAGGGCATAGCCTGGAAAGTGGCAAGGTTAGTTCCACCAGACTGACTCGACTTCCCAAACCACCCGTTCTCCAACATCCTCATCCTCGCTCCCCCGTCTACACAGTCACTTCACTCATTTACTCAAGCAACGTTCACGGGATGCCTTCTAGGTTTAGAAGCCCGTGGACAGAAGCTGGTCATGTGAAGATGTAGGATACACGTTCCCTCCCGCTAAAAGGCTAGGTTTAATGAGAGGCAGATCCGAAACATAAACAAAACGGAAACGTGCCCACCCCTGTCCCCACCCGGCTCCTCGCCCCACAGGCCCGTCAGGCCTCTCCAGTTCCGCTCGGTCCGCCTCAGTCCTGTACCCCAGCCTCATTCTCCTTGCGACTCCTTCGCACCCCAGCTCCTCCGCCTGAACCCCTCACCCTTTTCTCCCCTCCGGGAGTTGCCTGCCCCTCCAGTCCGCCCTCACCTCACTCAGCAAGTCGCGGGCCCTGCCCCAGGCTTGGCCGGGAAAGCTACCCGCGCTTCTCGCGAGACTCTAATGCTACCTCCGCAAATTTTCGGCGTTTGGCGCCAAATCTGCGCACAGCCGGATAAACGCAGCCTGACCCCTCCTCCTCCGGTCACGCCCACCCACTTCCGACCCCGCCTTTCCCGGGATCCCCCACCTCCCCCAGTTCCCGCCCACCCACTTCCGGCTTAGACTATTCCCGGGTCCTGTCGGTCCCACAGTCCCACTCCTCACAGCTTCCTTCCTTCCGTATTCTTCCGGGGGCTTGTCTCCTTATTTACGTCAAGTACAGCTTTGTTACGCTCTGGGCATTTTAGACTTCGAAGACTAGTTCTCACTTTCCTGGAAAATTGGATTGTGGGTGGAGTAGAAAGAGTAGAGACAGACAACTGATTAGAAGCTACAGATCTTTAGAGGTAACAGAATTCCTTAACACGAAGTTTTATTGTTTATTGAATAACGAGCTGAGATAAATCAGAGGGGGTAAAGTATTAGGCGTATAGACACAAAGAAGAATGTCAAAGATTTGTTACCTTTAATTTTTTTAAAGCAAGTCCAAATGTAATGTTTGTCCACATGCACGCTCGCACACAAAACTGGGGGGAAATAGACACCCCCTATGGACATATGGGACGGGGTGGATGAGGACTTAACTCTACATTTTTTGAACATGTAAACTAAAAAATCCTTTAAACTTAACTGAGCAAACTTTCTATCAAGATTTAACAAACCAAGAACATGGGTAGTCGCAACATTATTTCAGTTTCCGTAACTTGAAATATTTTATTGAAAGTATTAAAGAATAAGTCACGTGTGAAAAGATAGAATCAGTTAAGCTCTCTCTCTAAAACTGTGTGCAAATGTGTGTGTGTACCACACTTTCCTTAGTTTTATGGTTTATTTCTATACATGCAAGATAACATTAGTATTAAGCAATTATCTAAATTAACATTAATTTGAACAGGAAAGATGTCAACTCCAGAGTCTGAATGGCCCTGACCAGTGTGGCTCATTGGGTTGGGCGTCCTGCCCTAAAGCAAAAGGTCACTGATTCAATTTCCAGTCAGGGCACCTGCTTGGGTTGCAGGTTTGGGGCAGGTAGGGGTGTGTATAAGAGGCAGTCAATTGGTGTTTCCCTCTCTCTCTCTCTTTCTCTCCTTCCTTTTTTTCTCTCTCTCTAAAAATAAATAATATCCTTTAAAAAGTAGTCTGAATAACTGAGGCAAGAGACATTCTTTTAACTGTCCAGATAGTCTATATTATTTCTCTACTTTATTTCTAATAAATATAAAAGCACTTTGAGAAATTTTAAAGTTATATACCACCCTCCTCCCTAGGGGGAAAAAAAAAAACAGAGCAGGAGTTCCGAGGGTTTGAATCTCAGTTCCATCATATACTTCTTGATGACTTTTGAGTATGCTTTAGTTTCCTCATCAATAACAATACCTACTTGGTAGGATTATAAGGAGGATTAAATGGTAATACTAAATGTTACCTATTGTTATCCATATAATTTTTAGAATGTTTGACCCTTTTTAAAAATGTCAATACCTTGGTAAGTAATTGTGGGCACAGTTGTAAGGCATTGACATGTTATTGTCAAAGATTAATAATTGTTTCTTTTTTTATATGTGATGACTACTAGAAATATATTTTCCTTAGCAATTTTATCAGAGATAAAAAGATGGCTTTCCCATAGACCATATTATTAAACTTTTAAAACAACTTAATATTTTAAAAAATGGACAGTGTTAATAAAAATACTATTAGGCCCTGGCTGGTAGTTCAGTGGATAGGTGCCAGCCTGTGAACCCAAAGGCTGCTGTTCAATTCCCAGCAAGGCACATAACCAGATTGCAAGCCAGGTCTCCAGCCAGGTCTGTAGCTGGAGGCAGGTGAAGGCAACCATACATTGATGTTTCTCTCCCTTTCTTCCTCCTTCCCTGCCCTTCTCTAAAAATAATGACATATATATATATATATATATATATATATATATATATATAAAATAGACTATTAAAGGACAAAGATTGAGTGTGGTGTGTAAAAGTTATTCTGGCAAGTAGGGAACCCAGTCTAGAGGTGAGGTTTGGAAGAAGAGAAATGCAGTAAATCTTTTAAAACAAAAGACTGTGAACTTTATCCCATATTTAAAAAGCAGTCTGAGTCTTGTTGGTTGGCTGGAATTACTTGGGGTTATTACTTAGGTAAGAGCTGAACTGGCTGGCAGTGGTGGCCTGCTGTATACTTAAGGACTCCATGTCAATGTTATGGTAGGTATTTGCCCCTGTCTTGTACATGACGGTATCATATCACCCAGTCAGGTCTGTATCAGCATTAACAGTCAAGGTGGCCAGGCCAGGAATTATGAATTAGGATTTGGTTCAGCTACAAACAACAAAAAATAAACTAAAATAACAAACAAGATGGAAAGTTTATCTTTTGTAAGTCTAGAGTTGGTATGGGGCTTCATGGTGTTAGGAATCCAGTCTCCTGTCTTCTTGCTTTACCATGTCAGCATTCCATTCTCAGGATCACCTCATTGTCCAAGATAGCTCCTGGAGCTCCAATTGCATTCCAGTCAGCAGGAAGGAGGAAAGAGAAAAGGGTGCTGCCCCAGACTTCAAGAACATTTCCCAAAAGTTGCATACAACAATTCTGGTTACATCCAGAGTAGAATCCTATATAGCTACAAAAGAAGCTGAGAAAGTAGTCTTCATTCTTGGTGGTTAGGACCCAGTAAAAATATCAGGGCTTCGACCCCTGGCTGGTGTAGCTCAGTAGCCTGAGGGCCAGCCTGCGAACCCAAGGGTAACTGGTTCAATCCCTGGTCAGAACACATACAAGAATTGGCCAATGTATGCATAAATGGATGGAACAACTAATTTCTCTCTCTCTCTCTCTCCCCCCCACACACACACTCTCTCTCTCACACACACAAAATAAATAAAAAAAAACTTAAAAAAGGGGAGCAAAAAGGGAATGGATGTAGTACAACAACAATAAAATTTTTAAAAAAACTTAAAGAGAAAAAAATGATTAACCTTTAATAAGGAGACTGACCTAATAAGGTTAGGACAGATATTTTGAACTGGGGCAGTGGTCTTAGTATAGATTTTTTTTCTTTTTCCATAGCCACTAAAAGGTTTTAAATATTTTTACATAACATTTGGTACCTACAAAATAATATATATTATACTTTTGTATGTTATAAACCATAACAATAAAATACACACCTAAGACTATACCGTCCCACCTGAGAACTAGCCAATATTTTACTGCTAGCTATGTGTTTATCCTTTCTCACATTCCCCTCCATCTCCCATCCTACTGAGATGACCATTATACTGAATTTTGTGTTTGTCATGCCTTTTTAAATATTTTAGTATATATGTATAGGCCTAAACAATATAAGCAACATGTTGTTTAATATTACTTGCTTTTGAGCTTTATAAAAATGCTACCAAGCTGTATGCAATCTGCTTGCACTTGCTTTTCTCATTGGAAGTTGCACCATTTCAGAATCATGCAAAGGCCCAGGATAATAATAATTGACTCAAATCTCCATCAATTCCAATGCCTGTGGAAGTTAAGGGCCTTCCCAGGATTTTGTAAATACTCAGTAAGACCTAGGCTCCCAAGTTCATCTGGGCCTCTGATCTACTAAACTTCACATGTTATTTTTATCTTGAACCACTTCAGCTTAGGACATATCTTCAGTTTCCACAATAAAAGTCACTTATTTAATAGATGAAGACACTTAGTGGGGTTCCTGGAGAGAGGGTTACACCATAACTGGCAAAGCCTTCATATTTAAGCCACTTTCCCCACTCCTCTCTCTTTCCTGTATCCTCTGTTATGGAGACCTTTTTTTTTTTTTTTGCCTTTGTAAGCTTGCAGCAATTGACACCCTCAAGATAGGAGAAGGAGACAATGTATGTGGGTGCTCACCAACTTCAAACACTTATCAAAGTATAGTATTCTTCCTAACAAGAACATTTATCTCCCTTGGAGGACTTTAGTGCTATCCATTATGGCAGTAAAATGTTCTTTACCTCCATCCAAATAGAATTTAATGAAAATGAAGGATGATATGAAAGTACAGTCTTGCACTCAACAATATACACAATGGTGATTCAATAAGATTATATTGAAACTGAAATATTCCTATCACCTAGTGATGTCCTAAAGTTGCAGCACCTGAAAGGCCTGGAGTGTGGCTATGAGATTAGCTAGAAGTTAGTCCAGCAAATCCAACCTATCTTTCTAACGGGACTCACCCCTCTCTCCTTCCTGAATTTCCAAGCCGGGGTAGAGTTAGAAGCAAGCACTCAACCATCTGACAGATTTCAACCAGCACTATTTGATTTTCATGTCTCACATTTTGTAATTATTTCTTCCATATTTCCAATAGTCAGGGATTTTGCAATTCTGAAAAATATTTGAAAAAAGGAAACGGGTAATTTTTGACTCATAATTTTAAAATGTTTTATGTTCAAATGTTTTATAAGAGCACTGTCACCAGATGAGGGCGATGGGGAGCAGTTCCTTAAGTGTTTTCATGACCAAAGGGCACATTTTAAAGATTCAAAATCTAAGAGATGTTATTCAAAATATGGAAGAAAATTTTTCTTGTGGCATTCAAATGGCAAAAGTTTCTTAACATAAAAAACCCCATAAACTGCCCTGGCTGGTAGCACAGTGGTTAAGGCGCCGGCCTGCGAACCCAAAGGTCGCAGGTTCGATTCCCCAGCCAGGGCACATAACAAGGTTGCAAACCAGGTCTCTAGTCAGGTCTGTGGCTGGAGGCAGGTGAAAGGCAACCATACATTGATAACTCTCTCCCTCTCTACCTCTCTCCCTTTCCCTCTTTCTAAAGATGATGAAATAAAATCTAAAAAAAAAAACAAAACAAAACAAAAAAAAAACCCATAAACTACAAGATGATAAATTGGACTTTACCGAAATTACAAACTTGCTCTTCAAAGAAAATGAAATACAAATCACAAGTAGGGAGAATGTATTTGCAAATCATATATTTGACAAAGGACTTGTATCTAGAATATATAAAGAACTGTTACAACTCGGTAATAAGACAAACAACCCAATTCAAAATGAGCAAAAGATTTAAACATTCACTCCACCAAAAAAGATAAATGGATGCCAATTAAGCACATAAAAAGATGCTCAATATCATTAATCAGTAGGAAAATGCAAATTAAAACCACAATGAGATACCACTACACTTCCACTAGAATGGCTAAAACTTAAAAAACTGATCAGACCAGATATTGGCAAAGATGTACAACGGGAACTCTCCTACACTGCTGATGGGAATGTAATAAAATAGTTTAAATAGTTCGGAAGTTTCTTGAAAAGGTAAACATACCTACCCTATAATCAAGCCATTTTACTCTTAGGTATTTACCCAAGAGAAATGAAAATGTAGCCTATAAAGATCTGTACACAGATGTTGACAGCAGCTTTGTTTGGAATAGCTAAACAAACTAGAAATGATGTATGTAGCCATCAGAAAGTAAATAGATAAACAAATTGTGGTATTACCATAAAATTATATACTACTTAGCAATCAATAGACTATGGAAATACACAACATGAGTGAACCTCAGCAGTTATGCTGAGTGAAAGAAGCCTGACTTAAAAAGAGCACATTAAAGAGTACATACTGCCCTGGCCAGTGTGGCTCAGTTGGTTGGAGCTTCGTCCTATAACGGAAGGGTTGCAAGTTAGATCCCAGATTAGGGCACATACTTTGATTGCAAGTTCTTTCTCTGGGCCAGGAGCCTACAGGAGGCAATTGATCAATGCTTCTCTCGCTCCCTTCCTCTTTCTCTTTCTCTCTGTCTGAAAAGCAATGAAAAAATGTCCCCAGGTGAGGATAAAAAAGGCAAAATACATGACATACAGTCTCAGTTACATAACTTTCTAGAAAATGCAAACTATAGTAGCGGCAATGGGCAGGTGAGAGAGGGATTCTAAAGGGGCCCAAGGAAACTGCTGGAGGTGATGGATATGTTCATAATCTTGATTGTGGTGATGGTTTCTTAACATACGTCAAAACTGTTCAAATTTTACAGTTTCAATGTGTGCCATTTATATGATTATGCTTCAAGAAAGTTATAAAAGAGATTCAAAGTCTAAGAAATGTTTTTTAAATATAGAGGAAAATTCACTCGATAATTTAAAAATTATTTTGATTATACTTATTGAGCTTATATTTATTGAGGGCATATTGCACTGAATTTGGGACCTGTTACCTTATAGGAGTTAAATGAGCAATCACTTTTTGTCTTAATTTTTGTACTAAAGAGCAAACAAAAACAAAACAAAAAAAGGTACTATAATTGTAAAGGGAGGAATGAAAAAAGGGCCATAGGAATTAGCTGGTTATTTCATTTTATAATTGTTCTCTCCAAAAGTCCTAACCCTTCAAGGGGAGCATGTTTCTTTTTATGTTTACATTGCAAACTGGCTAAATGGTGTGAAATAAAACAAAGTAATTTCATGTGAAAAGAATATATATATATATATATATATATATATATATATTCTGTGAAAAGCCAAAGAGTTTTGAGTAAAAATCTTGGAATACCTTTTTGTTTTTAGTAAGAGGACATCACAGAGAGTTTGTTTTAGAGACTTGCTAAAAGTTTTTCCTTCTCTAGAATGGTATCATTCTATATTTTTACAAAGCATATCAAAAAACACATGAGGAAGATGGAGTCTTTGGCTTAAGTGAGCTCTCAGGTAGGCTGCTGTAGAAGGAGCCTGGGGCTGGTGAGATGCTAGACTAGGATACTGTCCAATATTTGCTATTAATTTATAGTGTAACCCAACCTTTTCTGGCAATGAGCATCTTCTATAAAACTGAAATAACACTGTATCATAGTAATGTGCCTTAAGATATTATTTATGGGATCTGTTCAAAAGGCAAAGGAAGAGATTTATTCTTCTGACAAATATATATATTTTTTAATATGGAACACTTCACGATTTTGTGTGTCATCCTTGCACAGGGGCCATGCTAATCTTCTCTGTATCATTCCAATTTCAGTATATGTGCTGCTGAAGCGAGCACTCTTCTGACAAATATTTATTGTCTATGTGCCAGGTGTGATTCTCAGAGCCAGTAATGAGACAGGGAACAAGATAGATGACATCCCTATCTTCCAACAGAGAACCAGAAAATAAGTAAGTAAAAAACTAAGGAAGAAAATAAAATGGCAATGTGGCAGAGAGTGATTAGATAAACAATGTAGAAAGGGTGAAGAAGTGACATTTTGGTCAAGTCCTTCTAGCAAGAAGTAGGCAGCCAAGCAAAGGGATAAGGGAAGACTGCTCCAAACTGAGTAAGCAGGAAGAATCCCACAAGCTCTGAGTGAGAGCAAGCGGATGTTTGGAGGGAGGAAAGAAGGTCACAGTGGCCACAGTTTGGTGACTGGTGGGGAGTAGGATGAGGTGAGGTATGGAGGAGGCAGAGCTGGAAAGTTCTGATATGAGTATTGAAGATAGATTCACTTGAGGGGCTTTTAGCAGTACACAAAAATTTGTTTGGGTTTTGTTTTTGCTTTTTTGTTTTCCAATCAGAATGAATAAAATGAAATAGTGGTATCACCGTGCATGCTGGGTGTTGGCGGTGGGCGAGAACAGCACCAGGTGCCGGACCAGTGGGGTCATACTGGACCTTGATTCAACAACCTTGGTATTGGAGTCCTGGGTAAGAAAGAATTCAGAGCCAAAACTCGAACTGTAAGAGAAAGTTTATTTAGAAAGTCACAGAGGTGGAAGAAGTAAGCTGTAGAAGAAATGGGCTTAGGAAACTAGAGGCAAAAGAAGGGCCCTTGGAGCTTGGGAGAGAAGACCGTCAAGGTAACACATCCAGGAGTGGGTGGTGGGGCAGCGGAAAGGCTCTGATGTGCTTCCTGGGAGGGAGAACTGCCCTAATGTTTGCTTGTTTTTTAAGATCTTCTAACTGTTGTATGAACAATGGACCATCAGGAGGCCAGCAGGAAAGCAGAGGGTCAGTTAAAATTATACATTTAGGAGATAGAACTTAAAGGCAGGCTCAACACTGATGGTTGCAGGGTATAGGGCAAGAAACAAATGAAAGCCCAAATTGAAAAGCTTGTATATGTAAAAGTTATAAATTAAGCTGCAGATCATTAAATAATATATGTCCTATCTTCCTGTCTTGAAAAACATACTTTCATAACAATGTGGAAGTCCAGGTTGAAATTTAGAGTTCTCAGATTCCTTGGAATGCCATAATGGAGCCTGGGGAGAGCTGGCCACTCTCCTTCCTTCCTCTGCCTGTTCCCTACTTCTTTTCCCACCTCCAACTTCATCCCTCACTGCAAGGACCTTCACCCACAGATGTGTGGAAATCCAGCTCACCAGCCAAGCTCTGCCCACACTTTCTTAGCAAATAGGTCCTTGGCTCACCTCTTGGGCTAGAGGAATTTATGCTTGAGTGCAGTGGGTCACTCTGCCCTCAGGAAGATGGAGCAAGGGAAGAGGCCCTTGAAGGCCCTGGGAGCGTGCTCTATACCGCTTGGGCATGGAATTTTTGAGTCTTGGGTGACCAAAGAATGGTCTAGAAGGGAGAGCACAGGCTTTGTGTGAGCATGACCCTTTGGCTCTGTGGACCTCATAATATGGGCAGAGGTGTGACCAGACAAAGGCCATAATGGAGCCTCCAAAATCACTACCCAGAATAGGGCCTCAGAATTTTGTGAAAGACTGGATGTGGATCGTGCTGGAAAGAGAGGAATTAAAGTGGTTACAGTGAATAAGGGAGTGGAATCAAGTGCTCTCATTTAGATGTTTTGAGTGTGAGGTTCCCATTGATATATCCAAGTAGATATTCCAAGGAGGCAGTTGGCTATGCGTGTCTGTAACTTAGGAAGAGCAGTCTAGCCAGAAGTAATAAAACCGGGAGCTCATCGACATGTATTGTAGGTGGTAGAGGTCACCTAAGCCAACAGTGTAGACAAGGGATTATTAAATGTTCAGTGATGAAAATTACTGAAAAGCACAACAGAAAAAATAAAATAGTCTCACCTATATTTTCAACTTCTAGAAATAAACAGTGTTAATATTTTGGGATATTTCCTTTGTCTTCTCTTTCTCAATCTCTCTGCCATACATGTTTATATTGTATTTTAATGATATAATGGTGCTTATACGTAATACATACTTTTTTTTTTTAGAGAGAGAGATAGTGGGGAAGGTGGGAAGAAGGGGGAGAAAAACATCAGTGTGAAAAAGAAACACAGATCAGTTGCATCTCGAATGTTCACTGACTGGAAATCAAACTGATGACCTTTCACTTCAAAGGATGATGCCTAACCAATTGAGCCACACTGGTCAGGGCTATAACACACACTTTTTATAAGTGCTATTTTCACTTTCTATATCATAATATCCTCTATTTTTGGACATTAATTTTTAAGATAATTTATTATGGTTTTAACATAGAGAACTACAAAGAAAGAAACCAAAAATTGTCCATAATCTTCCTACCTAGGAAATATCTATTGATGTTCTTGAAGAAAATAAAATACTACATATACAGGGTGGAGTAAAAGTAGGTTTACAGTTGTGAATATGTGAACTACAGAGTTTATTCTTGCATTATTATTTATTGACTATTGTATTTTATGGAAAATAATTATTGTCTGATTTTTCATACAACTGTGAACCTGTTTCTGCACCGCCCTATATATGAGCAGAAAAGTCAAACAATGCCAAAAGGTACAAAATGAAAAGTGAAAGTCTTTCTTCCCACTCAGCAATTATTTCTTTTTTTATTTCTTTTTAAATGTAATTACTATTAACAAATCCTTGTTGTTCCTTCCAAGAAAAAAAATTATTAAATTCAATAAAAGAGAGTAAACAAGCATAAAATTAATTTGTGTCTACATCCTACTATGAGTAATGCTGAAATAAACATCCCTATGTTTATTTAAAGATTTATATATAAATCTTTGTACACATCTCTGATTATTTTCCTAAAATAAATTTCTAACTTTAGACTGTATGCATTATGAACATTATATAAAATTGCCTTAAAAAAGTTTAAAATTTTTAAAATTTTTATTATTATTTTTTTAGAAAGAAGGGCAGGGAGGGAGGAAGAAAGGGAGAGAAACATCAATGTATGTTTGCCTTTCACCTGCCTCCAGCTACAGACCTGGCTGGAAACCTGGCTTGCAACCCGGCCATGTGCCCTGACTGGGGATCAAACCAGCGACCTCTGGGTTTTGCAGGCCAGTGCCTATTCATTGAGCCACCAGCCAGGGCCAAAAAAGCACAGTTTATAAACTAAATTTGAATGGCTTCTAGATTTGTCAATTTCTAAATCTGCCCCTAATTCACAGAACTCAAAATAAGTGTGGATTGTGATCTATCCAGATCTATTGAACTTTTGCCAAATATGCTTTGCTATTTCTTGAAATTGATGGTAAATATCAAAATTAGAGAAAGGGATGATTGATGAAATCAATAGAAAAATAATTATTGTTATTTGTGATATTACCAAGATCTTTACTGTCTTTATAATTAATGATATTTGAAAATATCATGGCCAAATGAATCTACCTGATGGCTATCAAAACAAAGTAAGTTTACTTTATTATTTGGCAAGATACCAAGACTTTTTTTTCTTAAGATTTTATTTATTTTTAGAGAGAGGAAGGGAGAAAGAGAGGGAGAGAAATATCAATGTGTGGTTGCCCCTTGCACACTGCCAACTGGGGACCTGGCTGGGAATCGAAACGATGACCCTTTGGTTCACAGGCCAGCACTCACTCCACTGAGCCATACCAGCCATGGCAGGTACCAAGACTTTTTAAATGATCACTGACCTGGGAATTGGGAGACATGTCCCTGTTCTACCCTTAACAAGCTGTGTGGCATCAAAGGACACACTGAACCCTCTGAGGCTCAGTTTGTCCATTTATAAAGTGGGGTAATTGGACACCATGATATCTATAGTCCAAGTCTAAAATTCTACAATAAACTTAATCTGTCTTTCTCTATATGCTGAAGCCCTACACCAGATGCCATTCCCAGCTAGTTATAAAGATCTATCTATTAAGAAAAAGCACACAGGGAAGAAGAGGCAAGGAAGGGGAGCAGTTTAGACAAGAACCTAGCATAAAGGAACCATGGACATGGACAACAGGTGGGATGGACTTTGGGGGGAATGGGTGGGTGGGGAGGGGGACAGAGGGGAGCAAAAAGGGGATGGATGTAATACAACAACAATAAAATTAAAAAAGAAAGAAAAAGCACACACAGAAGCAAGGATAAATAATCATATGGTTCACTAGTAATTATAATGACACAACAAAGTTATTATCATAACAATGCTTTTTATATATGAGGCTATACAATTAAAACAATCTGGCACATTGCTGAAAAGAGGTTCTTTGCTCCCTAGGAGTATATAAAACTACAAAAATATGTCAATGTATCAATAATTATAGTTTAAAAGAACTTAGAGTATATGTAAACCCAGAACAGTATGTCATTTACAGTTCATCATTGGAGAGAAAACTCTTTCAGGCAAATTCTCAGCTCTCTATAAGCTGACCTGGCCTTTAAGCAAGAATGAGAATTATAAAAGTGATTGACAGATTTAAGATGACCCTGTACATGTACATCCCATATGCTCTTATCATAGCTCTCAGACGACTGTAGTTTAAATGGTCAGTTTTATTTTAAATTTTCTGCTTGTAATTTTTACAAAGCACTAGGCAGGAAAAGGATGATGCAAGGGTTTTCCAATGAATCGAGAAAGCATTTAAAAAAATTTAAAAGACCAATGATAAAGCCCTGGCTGATGGCATAGTGCATAAGAAGCAGACCTGCGAACCCAAAAGGTGGCTGGTTCAATTCCCAGCCAGGGCACATAATAAGGTTGCAAGCCAGGTCTCCAGCCAGGTCTGTAGCTGGAGGCAGGTGAAAGGCAACCACACATTGATGTCTCTCTCCCTCTCTGCCTCTCTTCCTTCCTCTCTCTCTAAGAATAATAAATAAAATCTTGAAAAAAAGGTCCAGCGAAGCAGAAGCTCGAGAACGGACGCCGCAGGTGAGGATGGTGCTGGAAAGCGTGGCCCGCATTGTGAAGGTGCAGCTGCCCGCTTATCTTAAGCGGCTCCCAGTGCCCGAGAGCATTACTGGATTTGCCCGGCTCACAGTTTCAGAATGGCTTCAGTTACTGCCTTTCCTCGGTGTCCTTGCACTGCTTGGCTACCTTGTGGTTCGTCCATTCCTCCCCACAAAAAAGCAACAGAAGGATAGCTTGATTAATCTTAAAATACAAAAGGAAAACCCCAAAGTGGTGAATGAAATAAACATTGAAGATTTGTGTCTTACTAAAGCAGCTTATTGTCGGTGTTGGCATTCTAAGACGTTTCCTGCCTGTGATGGTTCACATAATAAACACAATGAATTGACAGGAGATAATGTGGGTCCACTAATACTGAAGAAGAAAGAAGTATAATAGTAATGAATTAGGATTAAATTCAATTGTGTGCTGTTAAGTCTTATAATGTTATTTTTTCATTATCTGTATATAGATCTTTCAAATGATAGTCTTAATTATTACTACTGATTAGGAATTATTTCTGCTAGTTTATTTTCTTTCTACAGTACTGTTTATATTTAATACTTCATCTACTCAGTCATTTATATAGAAATTAAATTGTGCAACCCTTTCATCCTTCCTTCAAAGAATTATTGTATCGTCCTACAATAAAATCAACACTTCTGATTTGAATTGATTGAGAAAATTTAAGTTTTGGGCAACGGGTCCAAAATTATTTGAATATCAATATTTTCAATAGAATATGTAATTAAAATTTTTCTCCCTACTCTATTAAACATATTTTACAGTTCAAAAAAAAAAAAAAAAAAAAAGCCCTGGCTGGTAGCACAGTGGATAAAGGCGCGGTCCTGCGAACCCAAAGGTCGCTGGTTCGATTCCCCAGCCAGGGCACGTAAGCAGGTTGCAAGCCAGGTCTCCAGCCTGGTCTGTGGCTGGAGGCAGGTGAAAGGCAACCATACATTGATGTTTCTCTCCCTCTCTGCCTCTTTCCCTTCCCTTGTCTCTGGAAATAATAAATAAAATATTTTTTTAAAATCTTGAAAAAAATAACACAAAAGGACCAATGATAACAAGAATTCAAAAGAATTTTCCGGAAAGAGATTTGTTTAATCTCAGACCAGGTATGAGAATAAGAATGTCAGGGATCCTGGGATCCTGGGCTGTGATTCAAAAGGAAGTCAAGACTTCTCTCTCCAAGGCTGCTATCTAGGAAGCTAGTAAGTCCAAGTGTATCTTCTTTCAAGGGTCATAAACAAAGTACCACATCTCTCTGGAATGCCAAGCCAGGGCAAGGTCCCTACCCTTCACTCCCCAACCCTGAAAAGAAAAAAAAAAAAAAAAAAAAATGATGCCCTATCTGATATCCTGGCTGGTTTAAGCCACATCCTTAGAGAGCAATTGAAATTGCATAATTTCTCACCTTGTTGAGGTATATTTCCTTTTAAATGAAGGGCAAGTGATTATTAAAGGTGGCTCCAGAAATAGTCCAGTGGTTTCACTGCATTCAGAATGTCTGACATCCAGAACAGAGGAAGCGGATATGCCTCATCTGAAGGGGAAAAGGGATAGTGTTACCCTTCACCCAGTTACTCAATAGAAACAGCTGCAAAACTCATAGGAGATTAAAACTCTAGACAAGGGATTCCTTAGCTATTTATTTAAACATTTTAAAATTAGCCCCATCCTGAACAGACGAATTGTAGGCAAAGGGGAGTTAATGATAGTAGAGCATTTAATAGAGAGTCAGAATTCTCTCATGACTAGAGATTTGGAAAATATCGTATTAAAATGAGAAATATGAAATAATTTCTATTTATAATAACTAGACATTTTTTAATTTTGAATATCTCAACTGAATTTTTCATAATAAGAAAATGAAAGACCTTGATTTATAAGGAGCAAATGTGGACTTGCCTCTAAAATAAAACTCATAGATTAATAGATAGTATCATAAAATTAAATGATTCTATAATATCAACTGTGTGTGAATATGGCTAAGATAAGTGCAGGACTCTATAATGAAAATGAAGTGATCAATGAGTAGTGTATCAAGAATGGTTTTTATGATCTTTGCTAGTTTTTTCCCATATAATAAACTGGTATGATTTATATAATTTTTTTAAATCAGCAAAATTTTAAACAAACAAAATGATCAGAAGATATAAATGTTTAATGTAAGAAAAGCCTATATTATTCTTTTCCTTTAAAAAGACAAAATAAAAATATATTTTTGTCATTTTGTCCTGTTTTCTACTGAAAAAATGTCAGCATAAATTTTTATTTTCTGTAGTAATTGTTTTATTGAAAAGGTAACACATATACAGAAAAGTACGTAAACCACAAACGAAACATATCTGTGTTTTATTGGTACATAAGGTCATATTACTTTCTTGTGTGTAGCTTCTACTAAAGAGAATGTTTGTGAAATTCATTCATATTATTGGAAATAGTTATGGAATATTTTTTCACAATGCTACAAAGAATTCTGTTGTACAAATGTACCATAATTTATCTATTTACTA
Organism: Noctilio leporinus; assembly: GCA_004026585.1. Taxonomy (NCBI): domain Eukaryota; kingdom Metazoa; phylum Chordata; class Mammalia; order Chiroptera; family Noctilionidae; genus Noctilio; species Noctilio leporinus. Next base: position 40,483 of record PVIW01002891.1, on the reverse strand, counting down.
CTGATGGATACTTGGGTTGTTTTCCTATTAACTACTACAAACAGTATAGTGTTGCTATGAACATTCTTGTACATATTTTTTAAATTAAATTTATTGGGGTGACATTGGTTAATAAGATGCTATAGGTTTCAAGTGTACATTTCTATGATACTAGATCTGTGTATTGCACTCTGTGCCCACTACCTAAAGTCAAACCATCTTCTGTCACCATATATTAGGCCCCCACAACATCTCCACACCACCGCCCTCCCTTGGGCACCACCGCATTGCTGCCTGCGTCCATGAGTTTGTTTCATATCTCACATATGAGTGAAATTATGTGGTTCTTAGATTTTTCTGACTGACTTATTTCACTTAGCATAATATTCTAAAGGTCGATTCATGTTGTCACAAATGGCAGTATTTTGTCTTTTCTTATGGCAGAGTAGCAGTCCAATGTACACATGTACCACACTGTCCTTTTTCCAATCCTTTATCAAAGGACACTTTGGTTATCTCTATTGTACATATTTTTTGGTGAACATATATATTGATTTCTAGGAGAATTGCTGAGTCTTGGGTAAGTATAAATTCAATCTTAGTAAATATTGCGTTTTCCAAACTAGTTGTGCAAATTTATACTTTCACCACAGTGTCTACTTTTTTTTTTTTGATGAGTATTTTTAAAAAAAATTTATTGTTGTTGTATTACATCCATCCCCTTTTCTACTTTTTTATTGTGGTAAAATATACATAACAAAAAATTACCACTTTTGCCATTTTTAAATGTACAATTTATGGCACCAAGTACTCACATTGTGGCTCTAATTTCCATTTGCCTGATAACTAAAGAAGTTCACATTTTCAAGATTATTGACTACTTAGTTATCTTCTTTTATGAAGTACTTGTTCTAGACTTTTGCCCGTTTTCCTACTGAATTATTTTTCTTGTTAATGTGGAGTTCCTTATACATTTTGGATATGAGTTCTTTCCCCAATATATACATTGCAAATGCTTTCTCTCTTTTTACATGTTTTGAAGGTCAGAAGTCACTACCTTTAATGTAGTCCAATTTACCATATTTTCTGTGTGTGTGTGTGTGTGTGTGTGTGTGTGTATTTTAAGAAGTCTTTGCCTCCTTGGCTGGTGTGATTCAGAGGTTAGCAAAAGATTGATACATCTCTTGCACATGGATGTTTCTCTTCCTCTCTTTCTCCCTTCCTTCCCCTCCCTCTAAAAATAAATTAATAAATAAATAATTTTAAAAGACATTCTTTGTCTACCTTAATGTCATGAAGATATTTAATATTTTCTTCTAAAAGTTTTACTTAGTTCCATAATCCATTTAGAGTTCATTTGTTATGTATGGTGAGATGTATGGGTCAATACTTACTTCCTTCTGTATGGATATTTAACAGACCTAATACCATTAATACAAAAGTTCTCTCCTCCACCACACTATATTGTCATCTTTGTAAATTGGGTGATCAAATACATATGGGTTTGTTTTCAAACTCTTTGTTCTATTCCATTGATCTATTTGTCTGTCCTTGTGCCAGTGCTATATTGCCTTCAATACACGGTCTTTAGATGCTTTCTGATGTCTGGCAGTGTAAATCCTCAGCCTTGTTCTTCAACACTGTTGTGGTTTCTTGTTATTCTATTTTCCTTTGCATTTCCTTGTTCATATTGTTACTGTTGTAATAATAGCATTATTGAGAAACAATTCAGATACCATACAATTCACCCATTTAAAGTGTACATTTCAACCATTTTAATAACTTCATAGACATGTGCAGCTATCATCACAATTTTAGGACATTTCATCACTTCATAAAAAAATTTTACCCCCTTTAGCTATCATCCTATTATCCCTCATTCACCTGCCCCACCAAGCCCTAAGCAACCACTAAATTGCTTTTGGTCTCAACATACAAAATATTTAATTCAAACAATAGCAAAGGCTACTAAATGAAAAGGAAAACTTACTCTACCTCCAGACTTCTCAGGGCTCCTCCTTACCAGGCCCTCTGTATCTTTCCAGAAATTTTACATTGTATATAAGCATGCCTGTAAATATATAAATTTTCCTGTAACAAATAAGACCATCCCACACTATTCTACTCTGTTTTTCTTTGCTTCAACATAGTATGCTTTGGAAATCTTTCTATAACAGCATAGGTAAGTCTATCTCATTCTTTTGAAAGAATGTATAGTACTTCTTTGTATAAATGTATTATAATTTATTTCATTGCATGCCATAATTTACTCTTTTTTCGATAATCAAATTGATAGGTTTTTAAAAAGATTTTATTTATTTATTTTTAGAGAGAGGGGAAGGGAGGGAGAAAGAGAGGGGAGGAAACATTGACAAGACAAAAACATTGATTAGTTGCCTCTTGTCTGTACCCTGATCAGACACTGAACTGGCAGTCCAGGCATGTGCCCTGACAAGAAAACAGGTGATCTTTCACTTTATGGGATGATCCCCAACAAATTGAGCCACACTGGTTGGGGCAAACTGGTAGTTTTTTTTTGTGTGTGTGTGTTTTGTTTTGTTTTATTTAATTTGATTGTTGTTGTATTACATCCATCCCCTTTTTGCTTCCCTCTGTCCTCTTCCCCACCCACCCATGATGATAGTCTTTTTTTTTTTTTTTTAAAGAGTTTATTTATCATTATTCCCAGAGAGAGGGGAAGAGAGAGAGGCAGAGAGGGAGAGAAACATCAATATATGGTGTCTTTTACCTGCTTCCAGCCACAGATCTGGCTGGAGATCTGACTTGCAACCTGGTTATGTGCCCTGGCTGGGGAATCGAACCAGCGACCTTTGGGGTTTGCAGGCTGGCACCTTATCCACTGTGCCACCAGCCAGGGATGATAGTTTTAAAAAATATTTTAAGTATTGCTGTGCCCTGGCTGGTGTGATTGAGTGTCAGCCTGTGAACCAAAGGGTCAACGGTTTGATTCCCAGTCAGTGCACATGCCTGGGTTCCCTAGCTGGGGGCATTCAAGAGGCAAACACAGATTGATGTTTTTCTCCTTCTCTTTCTCCCTCCCTTTCCCCTCCCTCTAAAAATAAATAAATAAAATCCTTTAAAATATATTACTGCAGTGAACATGCCTTTAAAGATATTTTCAAAGTATATTTTGGTGACTGTTCTGTTACAGTTGTCCCAATTTTTTCCCTTTGCTCCCTCTGCCCAGTACCGCATTCCCCCCAGTAATCCCGACCCCCTTAGTTCATGTCCATGATGTTGTGTATGTAAGTTCTTTGGTTTTTCCCTTTCCTATACTATTCTTAGCATCCCCCCCCCATCTATTTTGTACTTATCAGTTATGCTTCTTAATCTCTGCACCATTTCCCCATTTCTCCTCTTTCCCCCTCCCAGCTGATTATCCTCCAAATGATTCAGATACCTATGATTCTATTCCTATTCTTGTTGTTTGCTTAGTTTTAAATTTTCCTTCTTTAGATTCTGTTGTTGATAGTTGTGTTTATTGTCATTTTAATGTTTTTAGGGTTTTTAAAACGATTTTATTTATTATTTTTAGAGAGAAGGGAAGGGAGAGAGGCAGAGAGGAAGAGAGATATCAATGTATGGTTGCTTTTCACCTGCCTCCAGCCACAGATCTGACTGGAGACCTGCTTTGCAACCTGGTTATGTGCCCTGGCTGGGGAATCAAACCTGCGACCTTTGGGTTCGCAGGCCGGCACCTTAGCCACTGTGCTACCAGCCAGGGCAACCTTTGGCATTTTAATTATGCTATCATGGTTTGGTCTTCTTTGGTTTAGCTTGTTTCAGATTCTCTGTGCTTCCTGGACTTATATGTCTATTTACTTCACCAGATTTGGGAAATTTTCCTTCATTATTTTTTCACACAAGTTTTCAATTTCTTGTTCTTCCTCCTCTTCTTTTGGCACCACTATGATTCAGATGTTGGCAGGTTTAAAGTCATCCCAGAGGTTCCTAAGCCTCTCCTTGTTTTTGTTTTTTGTTTTTTGTTTTTTTTTTTTTTCCAATTATTGTTTCCTCTTTCTGTACTGGTAGACTTTTTATTTCTTCTTTATGGTCCATATAATTTATATGAACCTGGTTTTCTTGCCCTTCATCATTAGTTTTGTGTGTATTTTCCTTTGTTTCACTTAGCCTAGCCTTCGCTTTTTCCCTTCTGTGTTTGCCATGTTTAAGCAAATCTGTGAAGTCTGTGAGCATCTTTATGAACAGCATTTCAAACTGTGCATCTGTCAGGCTGGCTATTTCTTCATCACTTAGTTCACCCACTGGGACTCTGAACTGTTCCCTTTTTTGAGGCATATTTATCTGTCTCCTCATCTATACAGGCTCCTGTGTTTGCTTCTGTGTCTTAGATAGAGCTGTCAAACCTGTTACATTGTAAGGGGCGGAGCCTTAGGTATTCATCAGTACAGATGATCTGTTTCACCTTGCTGTGGCACTGTATGTGGGGGAGGGGGTCTGAGAGGGAACAATGCTGCTTGCTCAGCACTTGCCCCTTTTCCAGACACTTCTCCTGCTTCCTGTATTGGACTAGCTCCTCTCTATCTGCTGTCCTGGCTAAGGTCCCAGAGTGTTTGGTCTTCTTTGGTTTAGCTTGTTTCAGATTCTCTGTGCTTCCTGGATTTGTATGTCTATTTACTTACATGGATTTGTATGTCTATTTACTTACCTACATGTCTATTAAATACTAAAGTATTTAATCCTAAAGGCTTTAGGTGTGCAAAACAAAGTAAGTATCCGCACCTAGTGGTCCAGAGCAGGGTGACATGTAGGTCTATGGATGTCCTAGTTCTAGGTCCATGGGGGCCAATAACAAAATGGACTCTGCTGAAAGAAGTGGACTCTGCAGTTTCTTTCTCCACTCCAACAGTCAGAAGCAATGTCACTTTATTCCCCCCTACCCTCCAGCGCTGGAACTGTGACCCACATGATCCGGTCTGGTGCTGGGGACACTCAACATGTGTCCCTATTGTGACTGCACTTTGTGCTGGTTGGCCACAGTCATCATCCCACTGCAGCTGCCATGCCACCAACCCAGGCTGGCAATCTGCTTGCCAAACTATGTTCTCTCTCTCCCGGCTCTGCTCTTCCTACCTGTCTGGATGGGTATTTCTTCTTTATATCTTTTGTTTGTTAGACGTCTGTGCAGCTCAATATTCTGGGATTTCCAGTTGTCTCTAGTTTGGAGGTCGATGTTCCCATTTCTGGTTGTGGAGGGAGATGCAGTGTGTCTATCTACACCTCCATCTTGTATTTCCCCTCTATTAATTTTTAATGTTTATTACTTTACTCAGATATAAAAATTTGTATGCTTCATATGCATAAATACAGGATCACATCTACCTACACACATTCACTTATTATCTCTTCCTATATATTGAAAACTGTCAATATATACTTTCAATTCCAATATAACACCACAGGGCTTTCTTCCTTTCTTTTTCCTTCCTTTCTTTATTTGAAATTTCTTTTACCCACAGGGAGAAACTTGGCTCTATCTACTATCCTTAATCATATTTTGACTCCCTTCTAAGCTGCCATGCTTCCCATGCTTCTCCCATTGGGATGCCTCGCCCTACCCAGTTGGCTCTAGAGCCAGTGTAGGGCTGGCTGCCTTCTTTGTGGGTAAACCCTCTTCATCCTGTCAGCTTTCTACAGCCTCCTTCCCTGCTGGGTGGCTGACAACCTGCTCTGGACCACTAGGTGCGGATGCTTACTTTGTTTTGCACACCTAAAGCCTTTAGGATTGAATACTTTAGGAAGGGCAAAGGGATTGAGGAAAACTGAATGTGCATTTTGAATAGTCATTGTGCATTTTTTATTTTATTAAGGTCTTTATTCATATCTTAATACTTCAAGTTTCATAGAGCTGGAATTTTGGATGAAGGTTTTATTTTTAAGACTTTAAAAACTATTACCAATATGCTCTCAAAAAAGATTGCCCTAATTTGCAATCTCATCAGCGCCATCCATATCCCTATACCCTCATCAGTAGATCAGTAGTATTACCATTATATATATATATATATTATACCCCAGGTTGTTAGGTGCAAGGAGTTGCTAAACAAGTTTTCTATTCTCCCATGCTTCTCTTCCTTTGGATGAGAGACGGGGTCCTTTTCCTTCTTTTACTTTGTTATTTCATCTCCGTCAACGAACTCAGCCCGGAGAACTTCTGTCACCTACAGAGGAGCAGGCAGCGCGGTACTCCTGGTGAGGACAAACTCACCTCTCTGTTCGCTGTACCAAGATGCACGCATGACCTCCTTTCCAGGTGGGGCCACCTGGTGCCTCCGGCCAGTAGAGGACGCTGTGGAGCTCGCGCCGGACTCCGCCTTCAGGGGCAGAGCGCGCCCCCTTGACGTATTTCCGCGGCCTCTGCCGCTGAGGCTTGGCCGCATTGGCTGTCCGCGAGGCAGTTGGGGCGGAGCCTAGTGGACGCGTAGAAAAGGCAGCGGTCCCTTTTCCCGCCCCTCACCCACCCTCTGTGCCTCCCAGGGTTGCTCCGCCGGGGTACTGGGGCGTGTGGTGACGGCGGCGGCTGCACTTTTCCAGGCTGTGGCTGGGGCAGGATTCTGGTGCGCGGCGGAGCTTCTGGAACCCGGGGGACTGGTTGACTGAGGGAGAGAGGGAGGAGGGAATCCCGGGCTGCCCAACTGCGTCTGCTGGGAAGCCCTTTGGTTCCCGGTACACCGAGCCGAGCCCCGGGCGAGGTGTCGCAAGACCGCCACCAGCCCCCTCGGTGCCGACCGGACCGCCAGGAGCGCGCCGCCCCCCCTAAAACAGCCCCGAGTCGCAGTCCCGAACTGGGACACTGCAGAAGGAGGAAGCAAGAGGGGTCGCCTTATCCTCGGAGTTGGAAGCGGCTTTCCCGGGTTCAAAATGCCCAAGAAGAAGCCGACGCCCATCCAGCTGAACCCGGCCCCAGACGGCTCCGCAGTTAACGGGACCAGCTCGGCAGAGTAAGTGTGGGGTGGGCGGCGAGCGCGAGGCCGGACCGGGGAGGCCCCGGCTCGGGTGTGCGCGCGCGCTGGGCTCGGCTCGAGTTCGTCACGTACGTCTGGGCTGGCAGGGGCGATGAACTGGCCGCCGGGGTATCCGTGACTAAGCGCTGGTTGTGCTCCAGACTCAGACCAGTTAGTGGACCTAGCGAGTCTCGATGATTTTTCTCCCCTTTCCCTCTTTTTTTGACCCTTTCAGTCACCCCTGGCCACAAGAAAATAAAAACTGGTTCTTTCTCAACTGTTTTATAAATGCGATCCTCTGGGGTTCTGGCCTGTAAATGGGAGAATGGACAAATGTCTTGGAAAGAATTAAGATCACATCGGCACCTTTGAGACTGGCTCAGAGTATGGAGTGGCGTTGGGACCAGCTGGTAGCATCCTTACCTTGGTTCCTGACACCTGTGGGCAAGGAGTGCTGGGTTGCTGGCCCCCTGCCTGGCCAGCGGGGGCGAGTGCACAGCGACATCCCGGTGGCTAGCTCTTCCACTGCTGACTTTGGGGGCTCCTGGCCCTTGCCTTTCTTCCTGGAAGCGATCCGGTGATCTTGTAGGGAGAGGTTTTCTCTTCATCTGACTTCATTCATTCAATCATCAAATCACTCCACACCTTGCGCTTGAGCCCTGAACTCCTGACCTGAGATTTGAACACCATCGCCATGGAAACTTCACACAAGGTGCTCCATCTTTGTAGCTTCCAGTGTTGCTCAGGAGTTTACATTAACTAAGGATGAGATGGTTTCCTGGAGGTTTCTGTGCTTCCACAACTCTTTGGGGTTTTGGGTAAGGGATAAGAAAGACTGGGGGAGAGGGACTCTGCTAGCTGGAGAAATAACTGGAAAAGATTTGGCTCTTGATGTCTTCTCCAAACATGGGAGGCTTTAGGAAGCTAGATAATGGAATGAATAGAGTAGGCCTGCACCTTCTGCCCTTTGGTGATTTCTGTAACCATCCTCTCTGGATTTTAATATTCTAGGGACCTGTTGGCTTGATGAAGATCCATTCTTGTAATGATCATAAGGCTGTTGGTGGACCTGTGAGCTCAGCCAATTTCCTCACACCTGCTCCCAACAAACCCTTTTAAATACTGTAATGTCTGTTTTGCATGTTACTGACTTGTACAGATCAGTGTATTAATAGCTTTGCAGATATTTCTTCAGTTTTAGTTTGCAAGAAATTTATCCCCTTAATGAACAGATGGATGTAGTTCGCTACAGGAGCTAACTGGTGTTTGCACTTGAATTAGATTTTGTATAAAATTGCTGGTCAACAATGTGTTAAAATAGACTGAAAACCCCCCAGTGATGGGGATTCCTTAGTAACTGTAACTGTTTTTAGGTCAAACTTGTGACCTTTTGTTTTTACCACAGTCTTCTGGCTAATGTGATGGCCTAATCATCCTGCTCCTATTTGATTTGGAGGAAGGTACTAAGTGGAAATATCTGTCATCATTCTGTTGTTAATTGTGACACCACAGCTGTATTCTTGTAAAGTGGAGAAAGTTCATTAACAGAAAACAGTACAGGAAGGAAAAGAAGCAAATACCCTGGAGATAGTGGCAGAAAAATTTGGGTGGTTAAGAGGTTGAACTCTGAAGTTAGGCTAAGTTTGAAGCTTGCTCTGTTACTTGTGGATTTGTGACTTGGGACAAATCTTTCTAAGGCTTAGGTTTAGTTTCTCAATCTGTGAAAATAGGGCTAAAGACAGAACTGATTTAGGGCAGCTGTGAAGTTTAAATAAGCTAATAAATACATAGTAAATCTTCCATAGACTGTTTGCTGTTGGTATCTTTGTTACTGGGTAAATGTTGAGAAAGCTGAAGGAAACTGGTAGGTAATTTTCATTCCTGGTGGTGGATATGTGTGTTTCAGTGCTTTTGCTTCTGATAAACTACTCATCCTCACTTAGTTTTCTGTGCCATATGCATCTACCTCCATGACTCATTGCTGTGTTACAATAGGAGTTATCTTTGTGTAGGCTGCCTGAGACAAACAGGGACTGTCCCACTACATTTCCTGGCACTAGCAGGGGAAAAGCTGTACACATCTTCATCTTTTACCTTTAAGAGTGTTTCTCAAGCAAACCTACTATTCTCATGATTTCTGTGATTAGAGCAGGGCACAATTCTGAACTTATCATGCAAAGGAAACTAAAGAAGAAAAAAATCCATTGACTGTAAAGAACTCTTGATACTAAATTGGCAAAATCAGTTCTCCTCTGTGGTTCCCTAGTACCTTGAGATTGACCTCTAGTGTAGCACTTACCCCCAATTCAGATCAAGCTTGGGTTATATGTGACCTAAAGTTTATGCAAGTACTGGGAGGTCCTTGAAGAAAATGAATGCAAAAATACTTCTTTCACAAGTTTTGCAAAGATGTATGATCATATTGCAAGGGTGCTAAGTGTTAGAATGAAATAAATTGGAAATAAGATCGTTTCCTTGTTTAAAATGTTTTTGTGGTCCTACCACAAAATAAAAACCAAACTTCATATTTTGGGCCATAAGACTAGGAGTAATTTGTGCCTCCCCCCAATCCCTCAGTCTCTTTAATCACATTTCCTGCTGCTTTTTTCCCCCTGCCGCATTGGTCCTCTTTCACTTCCTCCATGGGACAGTCCTTACTCCCACCAGGCTCTTGCACATGCTCTTTCTTTTGCCTGGACTAGGAAGGAAGCAATCTTCCCCTCTTTTAAATGTCATTTCCTCAGATGTTCACAGACCACTTATTTAAAGTAGATCCCTTTTTCTCATGTCAGTCACTCACTATCTGTACGTCTTTACTAGGGTATTGTAAATATCTCTTGCTTCTGTACATTATAAATTATAAGCTCCCAGCTGCCAATTTTTATTCACTGCTCTGTAAGTAGTATTTAGAAGAACCGTACCAGTGTTGGTTGAGTGAATCAGTGAGTGAAATTTGTAATAGTTGCACAATACATTTAACAAACATTTTTATACTTTTTTTTAAAATTTTCCCTCTGACTCTCATTTCCCCATCCCCATTTTCTTTTCTTTCACAGGTACCACTCACTCTAGGTAATTTGATAGATGGTCTTATAACACCACCCATTTGTTGGGTGTATGTGTACCTTTGGGAGGTAGATAATGCTGTTTTGCGTATTTCTGTGCTTTGAGTACTGAATGCTATTGTGCTACGACTATTCAGCCTTAAAAAAGGAGAAGGTCCTGCCATTTTCAACAGTATGAATAAACCTGAAAAACATGCTAAGTGAAATAAGCTGGACACAAAAATACTGCATGTTATCACATATATGGAACCTAAAAAAGTGGACTACACAGATGCAGAGAGTAGAAAGGTGGTTATTGGGTGGAAGATGGGGGAAATTGAGAGATGAGCTGTTGGTCAAAGTGTACAAAGTGACAGTTATGTAGAATGAATAAGTCTAGAGATCTAATGTAGAGCATGATGGTTATAATTAACAATACTGTATTGAATATTGGAAATTTGCTAAGAGTAGATTTTAGGTATTCTGGCCACATACCAAAAACTGGTAATGTGAAGAGATGGATATGGCTAATGAACTTGACTGTAGTAATCATTTCACTATATATGTGTACTTAATCACACAATATCAGTCACTATATTGTGTATCTTAAATATATTCATTTTTTATTAAAATGCTGTTGTACTATAAGTTTGTGTTAGTTGGGATAAACTAGGTTATGGTGAGGTAACAACCAAAAATCTTATTAATTTAATATACTTGCAGGTCATTGGGAAACTGTTGATTGGGTTTCATCAGGGACCAGACTAATGGCAGCACCATCTCTGAAATATGCTTACGTGAGAAGGGAATCTTATGAACCACATTTTGGCTCTTAAAGTTTCTGCCGCAAGTGGCACATGACACTTTTGCAACCATTTCATTGGCGAAAGCGTATCACATGGCCACACTGATCATAAGTTTTGGGGGTTCTTCTTGGAACCAGGATATTTGAACAGAAGCAGTGATCAGCCCAAACTTTTATTTGAATGTCTTACCTTTTTATTTAAAAAAACAGCATGTTTCTGAGCTCTATTCATGATGCTTTTATGTGTCTAGTTTATAATTTCAGTTGCAGAGCAGTCAATCACATGTGCATTACATGCACATTTTAATTATGCTCCTAGAATTAGACCATTTTGTTGTTTCCAGCTCCTTTTTGCCTCAAACAGTTTGGCCATGACTATCTTTGTATAATAGCTCCTTTGGATCCTTGTGAGAGTTCCCTGTGGAATGTGATCAGAAATGGGATTGCTGGCTAATAAGATACCTTGCTTCTCTTTTCAACATGAAGCACATATTTTCTTTTTTTCTTTTTTAAAGGACACTTTTAATTTCACCAGGAGAAGCCTGAGACTTGAGTAGAAATCTCAGTACTAATACAGTGTATTTCTCAAGACCTCACCTTTTCTTTGACCTTAGGCAAATCCTTTGTACTTTCTGACTTTCAGTTTCCTTGTCTGTAAAGTGGAGATACAAAATCTTTACCTTAATGGCTTACAAGGGCCTACCTAATCAGGTCCTTTGTTTTCTGACTGTTCCCTTCTCTCTTGTACTCTTATCTAGCCATACTGTTCTCTGTAGGGAGGGCCCATTCCCATCTCAGAGCCTTTGTACTTGCTCTTCCCTCTTCTTGGAATGCAGTTCCATATACCCACATGAGTTGCTTCCTCACTTCCTTCAGACCTCTCCTCAAATGTTTCCACACGAAGGGAAACTTGATCACTATCTCACGTAACACTTGCTGTCATTCTCCACTCCTTTGTTTTGCTGTGTATTTCTTCATAGCACTTACCACTAACTAACATTGCATTGTGTACAAGTATTTATTTACCCCCCGCCCCCCTCAACTAAAATGTAAGCATCATGAGAGTGGAGGCTTGGCTTGGTTTCTTGCTCAGTGCGTGAAACACTGTACCTGACCCCTAGGAGGTACTCAGTAGGTATCTGTTGATTAAATATTCCCAAGTACTTTGATAGCTATGAGGTGCTGAATAAACAGGAGGGTGCATTACTTGGTTTGGATGGTACCTACAGATTTTTTATTTTAAACTGTTTCAAGGTAACCCTGAAACACTCAGACTTACTTAATTTTTGTATTCAGAGTATAGTTTAAAGCATGAGCAGTTCTGCCAGGCCTGTAAGGAACCATGCATCTATTAGCATGTGAGGCCCTTAAGGAAGGTAACACAAAGGTTGTGATAAGTTGATGTTCTCTTTTTGAGGTGAGGGTTCTCTTATGGTCTTTTCAGGGATGTGCACCATATGACTAGGAGCTTTTGAAGTGGTTGTAACTGATTTTGTAGGGTTTTTTTTTTTTTTTTTTTTTAAGATTTTATTTATTATTATTTTTAGAGAGGTGGGTAGGGGGAGTGGGAGAGAGACATCAGTGTATGGTTGTCTTTCACCTGCCTCCAGCTATGGATCTGGATGGAGATCTGACGGGCAACCTGGTTATGTGCCCTGGCTGGGGAATCAAACCAGACACCTTTGGGCAGCGCTTTATCCACTGTGCCACCAGCCAGGGCTGATTTTGTAGTTTTGAACTGAGAAGCTTCTATTGGTTTGTTGGTGCAATAACTAATGGTAGTGTTACTTTTTGAGAAGTTTATGGTGAAAAGGAAGGCCAACTGAGGTTCATGTCCTTGGGAAGAATGTTTTTCCTGCAAAAGTTCGAGAAATGGCAAAAGATTCACGAAGATTACTTAGCCCATGACAAGGAGATGTGCGTGGGCCCTTGTTTGAACATAAATAATTACAGAATTCTACTTTCACTTATTTCACACATTTTGAAAGAAAAGGAGAAAATACTTAAGTAGCAGAGTAGCTGTACCCATCTAGTTTGATTTTTCTTTTCTTCCCAATTCACCAGCTTTTGGTCCATAATGACTCATCTGTTTACTGTCCTCCCCTGCCTCCGCATACTGCTTCTTACCTCTGTCTCGTCTTGCTTACATGATTTCCTTTGTCTGGAATGCCCTCCTTTGCTTTCCTGTGTGATATTTTTGTTTTGTACTTGCCACTATGCTACAGCTTCTATGAGGGCAAGGACCATGACAATCTTGTGTACTGGTATTTCCTCCTCATCTAGCACAGTGGCTGGAATGAATGAATGTGACCCATCTTTCAAGATGTAGCATAAATTTCATCTGGACCTCAATTTTCCTCAATAGTAAAGTAAGAAAAGTTACATTGGGCTCCTCAAAAAGTTGATTTGATTTTGGTAAGGTGGCTCTCTGGTAGCACTTAGTTGTCTTTTTTTTCCATCTCACAAGAAACCATAACTTTATTAGTGATAGAAATAGTACACATTTCAAACCAAGCTGCATAATTCTTGAAATACCAAAAAAACCCAAAAAAGGTCCCTCTTTTTATATGGTTACATTGTTAATTCCATAATAGCACTTACAATATCATTACTGTTCTTCAGGGCTTGGACTGCCTTTGCTCTTGACACATTTGCTGGTGACATGACCAATTCTATGTCCTTAACTTCCACACCTGTTTTATCAACCCTCTGTTCTTCACTCTTCTCTTGTGTGTACAGTTGGAGTCTTGTTTTATTGAATATCTGAGACAGCTTTACCTTGAACTTTGAATTTCTCAGCAGCTGCTAGCTGTGCCCGCTGAGATAAGTCCTTGATCTTGGCTTCCCCCAAACTATGTAGGTATCTGAAGCTAGGCTCTTGTAGATGTCTGGTTTTGTGATGACAAAGAGGAGATAATCTTAGGTTTCCAGATAGTGACCCCAGTAACCCCTGTAACTTGTTGAAGACCTAGTTTGCACTTACCCTTCCATGCCTTCTTTTCACTTTTGCTTTGTTTTGCTTTACTGACTGGTTCTTCATCCATTTCAGCTGCCACCCCTTGCTGGGCTTGTTGTGTGGTTGCCCTTGAGCTCTGGTACTGATTCATCACTGTCCGATTCTGTTCCAGACCCTGTCTCAGCCTGGGGCTGTGGCAACTCCTGCTGTGTAGCAGGGATGGTTTCTGTGGCTTCACCAGGCATTTCTGAAGGGAATCAAAAAGAAGCCTAAATTGACTGGGATCCATTCTGCCACCAAACCCAGGGCCAGGTATTCTTAAAAACTGGAGTATGTGAAGAGAAAGTGGAACAAAGATGGCGGCAGAAAGAACACACTTAGTTGTCTTGAACTTAATTTGAAACAATGTGGTTAGATGGTATCATGGCAGCTGTCATACCAGCTGTGCGTTTTTTAAAAAATCAAAATTGGTGAATTTTTGTGTGGCCATTTTAATATTGAAGATGGGAGAAAATTGCAACATTTTCGGCATATTAAGCTTTATTATTTCAAGAAAAGTAAAAATGCAACTGAAATTCAAGAAAAGATTTGTGCAATGTATGGAAAAGGTGACTGAACAAATGTGACTGAACAAATGTGTCAAAAGTGGCCTGCAAAGTTTCGTGCTGGAGATTTTTTTGCTGGATGATGCTTCACTGTTGGGTAGACCAGTTGAAGTTGATAGTAATCAGATTGAGCCATTAATTGAGAACAATCAACAGTATACCATGCAGAAGATAGCTGAAATACTCAAAACATCCAAATCAACAAAGTTATTGGTGAAAATGAAAATTGTGTTTTTTATTTCATGGAAAAAACTTAACAGACTTTTTGGCCAACCCAATATAACAAACGTGAGGGAAGATGGGCAGGTGAGCATCATCTGAAATAATGTGTATAGGAAGCACTTGATGATTACTGGAGTGCTACCCAAACGGGAAGTGTTGTTAAGGATGCTAGCTGTGATTTCTTCCTTCTCAGAAAGCTGGCTCTTTTTGTTCTTTGTACCAAATTGCAAATGTTGATATAGTATGTTTATTTGGACATTTTATATACCATCCATCCTTTAAAATCTAAGCCAGTCTTGTCTCTACTCAAGCTTTGAGACTCAATTTCCTATTTACAGCAAAACAGGGACAGAGAAACGAGTTAAATGACACCAGGAGGGATGCAATCAGACAAATCCAGGATGTGGAACATTCACTGATCCAGTTTCTTTAAAAAGTCAGTGTGATAGGGGAAAGGGGATGGGTAGGGACTAGATAGTGGTGCTGTTCTGGAATAAAAGGCCAGTAAGGAACATGCCAACCAAGTGGAATGCATAAACCTCAATTGGGTAGAGTCAAAAAATGAAATAGCTATAAAATGCATTCTTGTGACAATTAGGGAAATTTAAATTGAGAGTTGTTATTTTTATGCATAATAGTATTATGATTATGTAGGATAGTGTTGTGATAAGTGGTGCATGAAATTTACTTTGAACAGTATACCATGTATTCAGCAAAAAATATACATATGCACAGTGAAGAAAGCAAATGGGGCAAATACAACCGTTTAGTTTAATGGGTTAGTTTATAAGTTTCACTGTTGTAATCTTCCCATTTTCTCTGTGTGTTTGGAAAAATTCATAATACATTTTTTAAACTACCCAAAGAATAAAATTCATCCTAAGTGTTATTCCCTTTGTAATGTTCAGTCACATTTATTTCCTCTTGAACTTCTGGCCTAATATTGTGTAATTAACATCACATTAAATGGAATATAATTTTTAATTATAATGCTTTTTTGATTATTAGGGACCATATTGTTTTGGACTCTGGGTGTGATAACACTGTTGCTATCAAGAAAATAATTTTTGGTAGAGTGGGTAAAGCCAAAATAACGTTTAAACAAATAACTTTTTGCTAGCTTTGTCTATATGAATTGGTAGTTATTTCCAGCATATCCACAGGAAACACAGGTCAAGCAGTGGTGAATCTTTCTGACACACTGAGAAAAATCCATAGAAGCTGCAGGCTGGGAAGATGAGGTGAGCCTAAGAAGAAAGCTTAGTTTGTTGTTTTGTTTCTGTTATTTCCTTCCAGAAGCTGCCAATTTTGAAAAATCACGCTGGTCTCTTTCTGACACTTCATTGTGGTTTGACTTTATGTCCTGTGTCCTGGTTCTGTTGCCTGAAACCCAGAACTGTTTGGAGGTTCACAAACCTGTTTGCAAAGTTAACACCTCCCACAATGAATGGTGTTTTGTTTTAAAGTAGCAGGTGTTCTCTGGTGCAGGGATGACTGCTAAAAATGCTGATCCTGCCTCCGGTTTCTTTGGTGTAGATCCCAGGGGTATCTTGCTTTGATGTCAGCAGGGAGTCAGATTAAGAATAGGATACAGGGGTGTTGAAGAAAAAGTGAACAAGGATAGAGTGACCTCTTTTCCCCTCACCCTTTCTTTGAATAATTTGCCTGTTAAGAACAACTTTAAAAAAAAATTGAATATATAAACACCTTCTGAAGGAAGAACCTATAGACATTAAGTTTTCCAGTTTAACTTTTGTTTTTTTTTTTCATTATGAACAGATTTAGATAGTTGTGATCAGTTGGTGAGTCTTCATCCTCCCTACTCCCTTGCCAATTTTTACACAGGGACATAATTCCCATGCTTATTATTTATTTTTGGCTGAAGAGTAGAATTTGATAGGGTTTGAATACACAAATGACACTTTAATTATTTAGGTGGCTTCCAGGTTTTTATTACTTATTGATACGCTTGTAAATGTCCTGAACCAATTTATTTTGTTTTGCTTTTAGATTACTTCATACACAGAATCAGAGGCAGTGAACCATGTTACCACTGTTGCTGCACGTTAACAGAATATGTTCCAAAAATATGCAACTAATTTACAATGTATTTCAACTGGTTCCTCAATCTGAAGGGTTTTTTCCCTTTGTTTTTTATTTTTGAAAGTTTAATAGGTAAGGGCTCCTTTAAAGGTTAATCTACTTTTTTAATAGTTAGCTAGGCTGTAGTTTTGAAATGGGATTATTTTTCAGTATTTCACTAGTTCAGTTTCATATGTAGCGACTGCTTACTGAATGTCATTCACTGTGCTGGAAGCTGAAGGTAGGTAAGGCTGCCCTTGCATCCAAGGCCCTTAAAATCTCTTACAGGAAGAAGAGGTTGCAGGGGACAAGAAGGAAACAAATGGCTGTAGAATAAGAAAAGTGCCCTAAAAGAAGAGGTACAAAGAGGTACTGTAGGAGTTCATTGAGAGAAGGAAGACACTCATGCAGTGGAAGAGATTAGGAGAACCTTCATAGAGGAGATGAAATTTGAGCTGGGTCTTGAAGGATGGCTAGGATTTCCCTGGAAATGGCTGGGGAGGGAGGAGGCAGGAAGGCAGTGAAAATGAGCCACTTTATGCAAGTGGGAAAGCCTAGGATATTTGGAGGAGCCAGCCAGTCGTTTAGTGTGCCTGTAGCATAAGTGCAGGTTGCAGGAGATGAAGCTGGAGAGGTAGGTAGGATGGTGTTGTGATGGCA
Organism: Noctilio leporinus; assembly: GCA_004026585.1. Classification (NCBI taxonomy): domain Eukaryota; kingdom Metazoa; phylum Chordata; class Mammalia; order Chiroptera; family Noctilionidae; genus Noctilio; species Noctilio leporinus. The sequence continues at coordinate 23,144 of PVIW01002891.1, read as the reverse complement.
CCTGGACATTTTGAAAAGTTGTATGAAACTCTTCTTACCTGCTGACTATTTTAAAAAATATTTCTGAATAGTTTTTATATGCTTTGTATTTTATTTTTTCCTTAGTTTTTGTTTGTTAACCCATGTACTGTACTATTACTTGTCTTCTGACTTATTGAAGCAATAGTTCACTTTGTATTATGCATAATAAATTTATGCATATAAATTTTGTGGTTACTGTGTTGTCTGTTATTATGGTTTCCTTTTATGTTGTGTTGAGAAAAAATTTTTTACTCTTCAAAAGCATGTCTTTTATGGGATAGTTTTCTTCAGTATTTAGACATGTCATCTCTTCATAACTAACAGGAGTATGTGGCTTCATTTTCTTCTAGCCTTTTCTCTCCTTGAAGGGGTTAACTTTTTGTCCCATGTGGAATTAATTAATGTATTTGGTATGAGGTATGGATCTAAGTTAATTTTTCTCCACAATGAGTTCTAGTATCTTACTGGAGTTTATTAAATATGATATATTGGTCTGTTATAGTTTCAAGTTTGTCTTTATTTGGTCTTTATGATAGCTTGTTCTAATTCTAAAATTTCCTGTAACTCTTATGCAGTTTTGATAGTGTTATTTTTTTTTAACTTGATAAACTTAAAACTTTAAAAATTTTCACAGTATACCTTTCCATTTATTAATGTTTCCTGTGATGGTGTTCTAGTTTCTTCTGAATTACTTTCTTGTGTCCTGAGTTAATATTTCAAATACTTAACATTTTGCTTCTGTGGTGATTGAACCTCATTTGTATTTCTGCCCTGGCCTGTGTGGCTCAGTTGGTCATCCAATGGACTGAAGGGTCACGGTTTTATTCCCGGTCAGGGTGCATATCCAGGTTGAGGGTTCTATCCTCAGTTGGGGCATATAGGAGAAGGCAACCAACTTATGTTCCTCTCTCTCATTGATGTTTCTCTTCCTCTGTCTCTAAAAGTAATAGGAAAAAAATGTCCTTGAGTAAGGATAAAATTTGTATGTCCATCTTCATTGCGGTTTGATTTGTGTGAATTGTTTATATGTTGCAGCTTTGTTAAATTTATATCTAGTAATTTTTTGATTGAATAATATACATATCTCAATTTACTAGTGTCCTCTGCAAAACAGTTTTTCCTCTTAATACCTTTTATATGTTGTAGCCATCTCATTTTTCATTGCTCTTAATGGCAGTTTTTGTTTTCCAATGGACCACTATTAAGTATAATGAAGCTTCCCAAGAACCTTTAGGGCTTGGGGCTATTCTGTTGTTTCCAAGGAGCCATGAAAATAGGAAGCAGCTGCCCAGCTTTAGAGAAGTATGGTCTGTTAGGGCTAGACTGGGCCCTTGTAGGTTGTCTAGCCCAGTGCCTTCGTTTGTGAGACTATTCCCAGAGCTGGGAAGGAACTTGCTGGGAGTTCACACAGCTGGAGTGGAAAGGGGTAGTTGAGCTTTCATCCCCTTATTTTCTTATGGTGTATATATTACATGTTTTCACTTGGGACATTTACTTGGTTTGAAAAATTCCCCAGTTTACCCAACCCTAAATTTTGATAACCTTATCCAATAGCCTAAAACAATTTTTTTACTTTTTTTTTTTTTTAAGATTTTATTTATTTTTAGAGAGAAGGGAAGAAAGAAGGAGAGGGAGAGAAACATTGATGTGTGAGAGATATATTGATCAGTTACTTCTCTCATACCCATAACTGGGGGACCTGGCCCACAACCCAGGCATGTGCTGGGCTGGGAAATTGAACCAGCGACCTTTAGGTTTGTAGGCTGGCATGCAGTCCACTGAACCATACCAGCCAGGGCTAAAAACTTCTTTTCAAGTAATAATCTGAAGCTCTGGAGAAGATACCTGTGTATATTACCACTCCCAGGTGTTTGAGGGAAAAGGGAAATAAGGAAATGGGGGGAGGAAAGGGTTTTTTAGTCCAGGATCCTTCATAGGGGAGGCCTATTTTTAAGCTTCATAATGTTAGTTTTAAAAGCAGTAGTTTTCAAATTAACCACAGACAAAAGTCCCCTTGAAATGAATGCCTTTCTGGAATTGACCTATTTTGAGTTATAACTGTTGCCAAGAAAGGTTCAGAATCTTGAATGCTCTCAAGTACATTTACTTTTAGACAAACTGGAACAATTGAGTTAGGTGACTGATTCAAGTTAAATCTTGAAATTTGGGGAGTTGGAAGAAAACATGACTAATTAGCCTATCATATCACCATATTCAAAGGTTTGTCTAAATCCAGGTTATGTTTTCTTCTTTATTGAATAGTAACTTACATATCCAGGTTTTAAAAAATCAGATGAGGACCTCATTATATTTGAGAGTTCAGAGTTAAAATTATTTGCCCTATTTGATTTTATACTGCCTTCAATAAATGATCGTTTAAGAATGTCCTTGTTGGGGGAGGAGGCCTCAGAAGTTAGCGTGAATTCCAAGCTAAATGGAAACCTTTGTCTAATGTCTTACTCAAATCCAGATTGAAGTCCTACCAAATGCCAGCCTGTATTTCCGTCTGCTTCTCCTCTGGCCCCTCTTTCCTGTCTGTGGGATGGTGGGGAAACAAGAGCAGCTTAAGATTCCAACAGTTTTGTGTGTGTGTGTGTGTGTTTTAAGATTTTATATATTTTCAGAGGGAGTGAAAGGGAGAAACAGGTAGAGAAGCATCAATGTGAGAGAGAAACATCAGTTGGCTATCTCTCAAAGGCCCCCAACCAGGGACGTGACCTGTAACCCAGGCATGTGCCCTGACTGAGAATCAATCCTTTGGTTCATAGGTCAGCACTCAACCCATTGAACCACACCAACCAGGGTGCAACAGTTATTAATAATAGAAAATTTATCCTGCTTACCTTAGTCATTTAAACCATGGAAAGGTTCTGTTTACCAAAGGAAGGACCAGTGAAACATTTGGACCAGGCTTTTTTTTTTTTTTTTTTTTTAAGATTTTATTTATTATTTCCAGAGAGAGGAAGGGGACAGGCAGAGAAGGAGAGAAACATCAATGTATGGTTGCCTTTCACCTGCCTCCAGCTACAGACCTGGCTGGAAACCTGGCTTGCAACCTGGGTATGTGCCCTGGCTGGGGAATTGAACTAGCAACCTTTGGGTTCGCAGGCCAGCGCCTTATCCACTGTGCTACCAGCCAGGGCAGGACCAGGCTCTTAATACATTATATTAATTTTGATAGAGATTGCAGTACTCATTTTACTGGGAGCAGTCCTTCTAAAACAGTCTTCTTTGCCTTGTTTTATTTTGGTAACTAAACTAATTCTGGTTTAGCGATAAATGTAGTTTGTTACATTTCTATTTCTGAGTATACGGAACAATTACCAAAAAAATGAAAATAAAAAGATAGTTGTAAGTATATCTGAATTTTAAGGAGGCCATAACATATTTATTAGGGGAAGTCAAAGGCAGAGTTAGTGAGGAAAGTACCAGAAACCAGTAACAGGTGTTTTAGCTGCGTTGAATAAAGTTTCAGCTTGATAGGCAATCACAGGGAGGAGCTTTGTGAATTCCTGAAGGCTGGTGTGAGGTGGAGGGGACACAGGGTAAGCGGAAATTAGCAGTTCCGGAGGCACAGAGGACTTGGGTTACAGAAGGCTCATCCATAGCTGAGGACCTGGAATGAATCCTGAGCAAGTTGCTTTCTTTTTGAAAGACACAGGCTGCATCTGTAGGACTACAGCTGTTAACCTGTAGAGTAATTAAGTATGGGTCCTAGATCAGGAAGGAACAGCAGGATGAAGTGAGAGGACATGAAACTTTTCTCCTTGAAGGCCATCACAATTGGAAAAATAACTACCATTTATTGAGGGTTTGCCCAGTCTATTTATATCCATAGTCTTGCATTTGCATTAAAATTCTGTAAAAAAGGTCATAATATTCAATTGTACAAAATAAGGAAAATGAAACTCAGGAAAGTTAAGTTATTCATACAAGGCTGCACAACTAGTAAGGGATGGAATTAAGTTTAGAACCCAGGTCTGTCCTACTCTGACACTCATGCTTTTCCCAGACACCCTCCAGAGATTGCATAAAATGCTAGAGGTCTTTTTAGAGTGTCACTCTCCAAACTGAAGTTACAAGCCATATGTAACTATTTAAGTTGAAATTAATGAAAATTACAGCCCTGGCTGGTATGGCTCAGTGCATTGAGCACTGGCCTGAGAACTCAAGGGTTGCCAGTTTGATTCCCAGTCAGGGCATATACCCAGGTTTCGAAAGGCAACCATACATTGAAAAAAAAAAAAAAAAACAAACAAACAAGTAGGATTAAATAAATTTTAAACATTATTTCTTAAGTTGTATAGCATACTTTAGGGGCCCAGTAACCACATGTGGCTGTTGGCTGTTGTACTGGAGAGCACAGATTAGAACATACTCATCATTGCAGGAAATTCTATTAGTGCCTAGAGGCTATTTCATTTTACCCTTAAAAATTACTGATTTTTGAGAGAGTAAGGAAGGAAGAAAGAGAAACATTGACTTGTTGTTTCATTTATTTATGCATGCCTTGGTTTCTTCTTGTATGTACCCTGACCCAGGATGGAATCTGCAACCTTGGCATATGGAGAGGATGCTCTAACCAACTGGGCTACCCAGCCAGGGGTAATTTTACACACACACCCCTTTTTAAATTTAATTTAATTTTATTAAAAAAATTTTTAAAATTCATTTTTTAAAGAGAAGGGCAGGGAGGGAGGAAGAAAGGGAGAGAAGCATCAATGTTTGGTTGCCTTTCACCTGCCTCCAGCTATTGGACCTGGCTGGAGACCTGGCTTGCAACCTGGTTATGTGCCCTGATTGGGGAATTGAACCAGCAACCTTTGGGTTCACAGGCTGGCACCAATCCACTGAGCCACACCAGCCAGGGCCCCCTTTTTTAAAAAGTGAACATATCCTCAGGGTTTTATTTTCACATAATAAAACAAAAGGCAAGGTTAGAGCTGTATTACCTGGCCCTTTCTCTTATTATCTTCTCCTAGATGAAAATGCTTACACCACTTAATAGCCAGTATTCTTTTAGATCTGTGCTTTGGCCCAAGGCATTCAAGCCTTAGCACAATGTTCTTTGTAGTTTTAGCCTTTTTGCAGAAAATCAGCTTAGTCTGCCCTCCATAGCCACTCTGCCACCTGGCATAAGGTGAATACAGAGAATCCTTGCCCTTCTTGTACTCTTACTTTGTGGGATTGATGCTTGTCACACCTCTTACAGAAAGTCTGCCAGGTTTTAGGAATGTTCGCAATATTTGTGAGGGTGCTGTTGATAAGGAAAAGGCCAATTTTGCCTTTTTACTAATTTATTTGATCTTTTTCCCCTTATTTTGTGGAGAAAATGGACTAAGGCAGGAAATAACTTGTTCATTGTCATACATCTAATTAATCCAGGCCTTTGGTGGCTTTTCCCTTGCTCTTCACTCCCTTAAAAGAAAAACTAACACAATGGAGATACAAATGCAAAAGGAGTGACTCCCTTATTCTCCCAGCTTTGCTTGGCTTTCAAACTAGGTTCTTCCCAAAGGACAGCCCTATGTTTTCCTAAGTTCACGGGGCATGTCTGGATTGGTTTTCCCTAGGGAAATGAAAGATCTTTGTGTGGAAGGAAATTCCACACTTAATATAAGAAATAGCACTTTGATTTTCTCTGGTTCTTCCTCTGTCTTCCTACCAAGCATTTTGTAATTGAACTTGCAGTTGCTAACCAACGAATTTGTCTTCTGAGTAAGAAGATAACTTCAAAACAGGTCAAGTGACAGAGGTATGTATACTTTGAATGGAAACAATTGCTTGTTATTTGCTATTGATTTTAACGGCATTTATGTTGAGGTCAAATAGATTTAGGTTATGATAAAAAAATTCAGTAGATTTCTAACTTAAGATAAAGATGTATTAACATTGATTTTAACTGATATTTAGAACATATCAAGTATAGTATATACCTAGGCACAGAGCTGAGAGGTGGACAAAAAGAGACTTTTGCTGAAAATTTGAAAAAATGCTAATGTTTGGGAAAATTGAATGCATTTAAAAATCTTCTGAGTTTTGTCATTATTTGCCATCTACATATTTACTTACTTAGGTCAAAATTAAGTAAAAGCTCCAGTTTGGATTGTAGCTTTGAAGTAAAGTGAAGAATCATGTGCAAATGTCCTTTTAGTAGATGCTATTAAAGACATTTAAATTACACACTCCAGTACCTAAATGACAGTCTAAAGTATATGTGTGTGCGTTTGGGGGAAGGGCCTGTGGGAACAAAAAGAGGCATTGTGCTGGAGTAATATTTTTAGGAAACCTAAATGTGGTGTTTGATTTCATTATAATAGACTCATGATTTAGAAAGTTGTCTTTCAGAAACTGAGTAATTAAAGTTTTGGGTTTTTTCCTAAAGAAATGTTAAAGTCATGTGCATGAATATGTTCAGAGAGAGGAAAAACAGAGATTAGAATGATGGCAGGATATCCAGGAAAGTGCTTGTTTTCCCTGCAATCCTGTCTTCCAGAGGGGTCCGGAAGTCTGCAGGCTTTAGACTTTTTAGGCTGCAGTGCTTTTGAATAACAGTACCTTGTGTAGAGGAAAATGTGATCTGAGCTCCTTCGCTGGTACAACTGTTAACTCACTACAGGACCACTCTGCCTGCTGCTTCTCTGCAAAGTGGGGGTTAATGGCAGTGTTTTGCTACCTTTGGGTTTATACGTTCAGGCTCTAAGATATTAAGTAAGGCCCTGGTTGGTAGCACAGTGGTTAAGGCGCCAGCCTGCAAACCCATAGGTAGCAGGTTCGATTCCCCAGCCAGGGCACATAACCAGGTTGCAAACCAGGTCTCCAGTCAGATCTGTGGCTGGAGGCAGGTGAAACACAACCATACCTTGATGTCTCTCTCCCTCTCTGCCTCTTTCCCTTCCCCTCTTTCTAAAAATAAAAGAAATAAAATCTAACATATATATATATATATATATATATATATATATATATAATCTACTTTATATATATAGTAGATTACATTTTATTGTTGAAAAGAATTTTGAAGATCTTTTGGCAAATGAAAGAACCCAGGCTACAAAGAAGGGTTAAGAGAAGGTGGCCTTACCACATAGCAGGTTCTATTTGAATTGTGATTGTGAATTTTGAGAAAGTGTAGCCTGGAGATAATGTGGCACAAGGGAAAAGCTTTGAGGCCAGAAGACTTGGGTTTAATTTCTGACCCTGTCTCTTTCTGAGTGAGCTTGTCCTAAGTTCTTTCAGATCCTTGAGTCTATTTCCACATTTATAAAATGGACATTATAACACATGCCCAGCAAAAAGGATTTATACACATGTGTAAGTGTTTTTTATGATTAATGTTAAGGGCTAGGACCAGATTCCCAGCCCATCATGCCTTATTCTCTATGCAGTGAACAGGAGAAAAAACTCTTACCTCTCAAAGAAGTTCCAGTGATGGGGTTCTTCACCTGTCCTTTATCTACACAGACTTAGAATGGAGACAATGCCAGACATACTTGAAAGTTTTGGGAATGTGCAGGAAGCAAAAGAATTATTTTCAGTGAACAGGAGGCTGCCAAAGGTGCCCAATAAACAACTGTCACACATTATATCCCAGTATAGACTTCCTCTCAGCTTTTCTAGGACTGTAAGCACCACCCAGGAAACTCAGCTTTCCTCTTCAAGATTTTAAAAGAGGATTTCCTGGGCTCTGTGTGTGTGTGTGTGTGTAGGAAGGAATAGTGTGAAGGGAGGGATAGTCATCAACATGAAGGTAACATTCCCTTCCTGTGGCTCTAGCCAGGTGGGGATCAGTTGTTCTAGGTAGATCTTGAGTTCAGCTTCTCCATGGTTTATCCACACATCTTCCCCAGTGGGCTTCGGCCTCTGCTCATACTGTGTCTTCTGGGATTTCTTTCTCCACCCTCAGCGCATGTTGAAATCCTAATCTTACATTAGAGCTCAATTTGTAGGTCATCACTTCTGTAAATCTGCCATAAACTGCTGTTCCACCCCATTCCAGGCACTGGTCATCTGCTCTTCCTTTCAGAGCACTCTGTGCATATCCCACCACACTTAAGCTGTTTGTGTGACTTAGTCTAGTTGGACTGGGTCTTACTATAATCCTATCTCCAGCGCATAGCGTGTTCTCTGGCATTTGGTTTGGTAAAATTTTGTTGAATGACTAAACAAATCTTGAGATGGCAGTAGAGACATAGGACAGAAGATGCTCTGCTTCTAAGATCAAGGCTCTGCTATTCCCTGGAAAGGTTTTGACTTCATTGTGGTTGATTATTTTCAGTTTATCGTATCTTGGCATAAGAGGGTCACGGTGTTGGTGGTAATCACAGCATTTGTTTTTACTTCCATTTATTTCATAATTCAGCCACATGAAACATGTGGGATGTATGTCCATGGATAGGAAACTGATTCTGGTTAAGGGCGTTGGTGCAAGTTGTACAGGCAGCTTAGAGTGGCCTGTAGACCTCCATACTGCCTTTTCAGCCAACAGTCCCTTACTGGCCCAGAAGGAAAACTGGCAGTGGTTCTGTGGTATTCCCTCAGCCCTGTCCTGGCACAAAGAAGACTCAGGGAGTGTTAGGGCCGGATGGAGGATGGATGACAAGCTGCTTTTGCATGCTGGGCTGAATACTTATTCCCAGCAAATGCTGGGCTCCTTGATGGATATGTGACATTGGGTGGCTGAATACACATGGCCCCTCGGCTTTTCACACTTTCCCCCCACGCCTCTCCAGGGACTCAGATAGGACAGATGGCCAGAGACATGGGATTCTGAGCTCTGCATCCTCGGCAAATCACATTTGGGAAGAAGTTAAATGTGCACTAACACAATTTCAGTAACAGTTACTTACAGCTGGTAGTTGTTTAACACTCTGGGTAAATCACACTTCAGCAGAACTCATTTGGGAACAGAGTTTAAATTCACTGTGGGTGGCTGTGATTCCTACCCACCAGCACTCCTGCACCCCTCCCCCTTCTCAATAAATCCAGGCTGATAAGGTGAATGTAGCACTAAGCCAGCCAGATAGGCTATTTCTGGGCCTAGGATAGCATTAAATTATATCAGTCATCCTTTTCACCACCAACTTCTTTCATTCCTTCTCCCTGAGCATAGCTGCCTGTCTGTCCTTAAATGCTAAGGATGGAAAAGATCTTGATAGTTAACCTGCTGGAAATTTCATGGAGAAATTGAGACCCATAGAGGTGGGGCAGCTTGCTCAGTGCTAGTGAAGGCCTGGATTGAGGCCCTGGGTCCAGGACTTCTCTCTTGGCTCCTGTTTTTCCCCCTGCCCTTTGATCTGTCTTACAAAAATGGAAGAATTAATATGTTCAGTTTAAAATGAATATAAGTGACTAGTTCTTTTTTGTTGTTGTTGTCATTTTTCTTTTCTTAAAAAAGTTTTTTTTGTTTAAGTCAGTTGTTCATTGTTAAAGGCCCACAGCACAGAGTGAATTAGTTTCCTGTTAACCCTCACAACCTTGCTTTGACACACCTTTGGTAAGGGCTATTAAAGTCCTTACCTGAGATATTTCTGTACAGTCTGCTATGTGCATTTGACTGGTAGGATTTAACTTTTAGGGGAAAAGAAAGAAAGAAAAAAGAAGGACAGTAAGTATATGTAAAAGGAGAGAAAAAGTATTGTTAATTTTTTTCTTAATAGTATACCTTTGGCTCTTTGGCTTTAAAAATCATCAGATTTCGGTGTTCAGATTGCTGTAGGTTATTTAAATGTAGCAATAGGTCCAAGTTTGAAGCTTGGAAAAAAAATAATACTTCCCATTTGTCATAGAAGCTTCAATGTTCTACATTCTCCAGGTAATGGACTTGGGGAGGCTTGGGAGCTCAGCAACTGGTGTGCCATGGACTGGTCTTTGGTCCTTTCCTGTTGGGGGTGGGCTCTTTGCTCAGGTGGGAACTTTTGGAAGGGACACACATGCCTGACCAGTGGGAGGAGCCTGATTAACCTGCATGAGGGTGATATATTTATTTATGGCGGAGCTATGACCAGCTCCCCCATAGATACAAACTCCATTCTGGTTCTTCGTGTTATAGGAGTGATTTGTGGAGCTGAGGCTGGAGTCCTGACTTCACCCCAAAACAAGTCGTGTCGATGGGGCTCATCACTTGACTTCTGTCATACCTAGCTTTCTCACTAGTAAATATGAAGGTGATAATACTTAACTTGTAGGGTTGTTTTGAGGGTTAAAGATCTTTGGCATTACACCTAACTCACTAACTGTAAACACTCAGTAAAATGTTACACACTACTTATAGTTCATTTGGGGCTTCCCCTTCAAGTTTATTGCCAATGTTTGGGAGTCTACCTTTCCTTTAATGTTGAAGTCAGATATTATCTTGACCATGAAATTTTGCCTGGTCTCCCTTGGAAGAGCTCCAGTGGGACTGTCCATGAACTCCTCAGGAGACAGACCACTTGTGGGTATGTGTGTGTGATGATCTTCATACATATCTGGTGTGTTTTACTACCTACCCTGGAGATCTTGCTGGAGATCAAGAGTTCAGTCTCTATGTCCTGTCCCTAGTCCAGGCCTGGTATGGTGATCTATAAATGTGGAATGAATGAATGAATGTCAGTGTCAGTTTACAGACCTCATGTGGGGCAGGAGATTTGTTCTATAGAGATACTTCAAAGATATCGTGGGCTTGGTTCTAGTCAACCATAATAATGCGAGTATTGCAATAAAGTGAGTCTTCATTATTTTTGCTATTGGAGGATCTTGTCTTCAACTTGTTAAAAAAACACATCTTTGAAGTGCAATAAGGTGCAGTAAGACAAGATATGCCTGTATTGGGTTTTCAGTGATATCAAATACAATGTTATGTGCATTGATTTTTCTTGATAACTTCTTGAATCATTTCTCCTTTATGTTTTTATTTTATTTTATTATTATTATTTTTGCACATGACTTCTTTATTATACTGATCTGGAAAAACGATCTAGTAGTTATGCTCGAAATTTGTGCTGTACCCAAGTGGCAAGGCCAGGCCAGGCAACTAGAACATGATTCAGAAATCAGACACTGAAAGACACACCTGGACACAATCAAGAGACATTTTACTGCCATAACAGTCAATCACACAGCAGGATGAACTTCTATACCATACAAGTCAGGGAGTTTATCTCACCTTGATGTGCGGAATGGCTCATTTTGTGATGATCACATGTGGGAATATTTCAACTGTCGCTGGAAACCCCAGAAGGGGTTTTGTTTTGTCTTATGTTATATATGTATGTATATACACACTATTTTTGTAAAAGTAACTGCAACATGTAAACATTGAAGTTTGATCCCAATCTTCTAGAGCCAGCTTTTCTCAGACCAGTGAGGAAATGTTTGTGTGAATCCCCATGCATTCATCTTCCACTGGAATGACTAGAGCCCCCTAGTCAGTCACCTGACTACAGAATAGCACAGGACTACTGGGAACACAAATAGGCTCTTTTGACTTACCTCATTGGTCACGCTTTAGCACGGCTCCTCCTATCCCCCTACTCAAGCAGGTCCTTAGTAATAATTTTTTAAAAAATCTCTAGCAAAAAACCAGTTACTATTTCTGGACACTCTTGAATAAGTCTTCTCTCAGCTTGAACTGAGGACCCATGCCCTAGAGGGTGCCATTCTGACTAGATTGCATGAAGGGAGTGGATGTGGGAGACAAAGTGGCTAAAACAAAATAGGGAGCGATTGGTCCCCATCTGCAGCTACAACTTAAGATGCCTACACATTGGTCATTGCGACATGTGCACAGGAGAGATGTAGAGGGATGGGATGGGCAGGGAGGGTGTTGTTGGGAAAGTAGTCTGCCTGCTCACCTTCACTTCTTAGCCTTGCCCTGGGCAGCCACAGCCTCCATGACTTTACGGATGGTCTCTTCATCCCCCAGAAACTGCATGGGCTTGATGGACTTCAAGTTCTCGTCTAATTCATAGACAGTGGGAATACCACTTGGCAAGTTCAGCTCCATGATAGCCTCTTCAGAAAGACCCTCCAGATGTTTGATAATGCCCCGAAGGCTGTTGCCGTGGGCTGCAATCGGTACCCGTTTTCCCTCCTTGATCTGGGGAACTATTTCTTCATTCCAAAAGGGCAGGGCTCTGGCAACAGTGTCCTTCAGACTCCCACAGGAGGGTAGCTGATCTTCAGTGAGGTCTGCATACCTGCGATCCTTACTGATGTTGCTGTAGAAGGAAGGGATGGTCAGGCTCCATTGGTGGTGGTGGGACATCATAGGAGCGCCTCCAAATCTTTACCTGGGTCTCGCCATGCTTGGCAGCAGTTTCTGCTTTATTAAGGCCAGTCAGATCCCCATAGTGCCGCTCGTTGAGATGCCAAGTCCTCACTACAGGCAGCCACATTTGGTCAGTGGCATCCAGCACTGTCCAGAGAGTCCAAATTGCCCCCTTCTGTACTGAGGTGAAGCAGATGTCAAACTCATAGCCAGCATCTTGCAGTGCCTGCCCGCCCCGTTTCACCTCTTCGTGCCCCACTGGGCTCAGGTTGGCGTCATACCAGTGGCTGAAGCGGTTCTCCAGGTTCCATGCGCCGTTCTGTCTGCAGGCTGGCAGTCAAGCCACTGAGCCACAGCAGCCAGGGCAGAAGTTAGGAGTATCATTTGGTCAAGTAGAGAGTGTCTCCTTATTAGACTGTATGAATATAGGGGATAGGGATATCATAAATATATTAGTGGTTTAGGACAGCAATTTTCAACCTTTTTTTATCTCATGGCACATATAAACTAATTGCAATAATGCCTACTGTTTTTGCTCTAAAGTGACTTTCAAAAAACTCAGGTGCCACCCTGACTTATGTAGTTCAGTGTATTGAGCGCTGGCCTATAAACCAAAGGATCACTGGTTTAATTTCCAGTCAGGGCACATGCCTGGGTTGCAGGCCAAGTACCCAGTTGAGGGTGTGTGAGAGGCAACCACACATTGATGTTTCTCTCCCTCTCTTTTTCCCTCCCTACCCCTTTCTCTAAAAATAAAATGTTTTTTTTTAAAAATCAGTTTCCTATAGTTGTATATAAAGATTTTTGGTACCAAGAATTAACCAGTCAGACATTGCCTTATTATGTGACATGACCAATAAAATGCATCTCTGTTATATGACTTACATATTTATGGTTCGAGACAGGGCATTCATACTGAAGAGGTATTGTAGTGTTGGCTGTTGTCACTTTTTTTTTTTTTTTTTTTAAGATTTTATTATTTTTTTAGAGAGAAGGGGAGGGAGAGAGGGAGAGAAACACCAATGTATGGTTGCCTTTCACCTGACTCCAGCTACGGACCTGGCTGGGGACCTGGCTTGCAACCTGGTCATGTGCCCTGACTGGGAATTGAACCAGTGACCTTTGGGTTCTCAGGCTGGTGCCTTATCCACTGTGCTACCAGCCAGGGCTGTTGTCACTTCTTAATTTTACAATCTAAAGGAAAGGAGGTCAGTGCCCTCAACTAAATAGTCAAATCTTGCATGTCTTAAACATTCTTGTGGCACACTGGTTGGAAATTGCTGGTGTAGGGCATAAAGATGTTAAGGCTCCTTTCAGAATAGCCCAAGCAGCTCATAGGAAGTAGCCTCAGAGGCAGGATGTGGCAAACTAGTGAGTAAATGAGAGCCCTTCTCCTTTGGAAGAAAAGGAAGTAGTTGGGGAGAAGTGAAGAGGAAGAAGATGGTGGACTAATCTTTTTATGTGCTGCTCTAAGAACATAAATCCCTTATGAATGCCAGGTAGAGCCTATAGATTTTTGACTCAGAGTGACCAAAGTCCAGTGAACGCCTCATAATGCTGGTTTTGCAGTTGTCTTGTTTTTCTTCCACAACTCAAGTTTAAAACATTTGTTTAATATGCAGTGGAGTATTTTAGAAGATTTTGTTTGTAATTTTGATCATTGGTTTTTAATGCTCTTTGAGGATTCATAGTTAATGTGAGATGTCATCCACAGTCACATTCTTTCTAACCAAGATTGGGAATTGAACCAGCAACCCCTTGGTTCCCAGGTCGGCGCTCAACCCACTGAGCCACACCAGCCAGGGATTTTTTTTTTTTTAAACCAAAGTATTATCTTCAATGTGTTTATTTATGTACCTGTTCGAGAACACATTCTCACTCATTTTCTGTCCAGGTGCTCATTACAGCCTATTGTGATGCAGGATAAGGATGTGATTCCATTTAGTTATTTTTCCCCCCAGTTTTTCAAAGACTGGGAAAATGAAGTTTTTACTTCATTTCTACCAATTCCCCTGAAGAATCGAGGAGACCAATTTTTAAATCATCTGGAGTAATTAATTCCAGTGATTGGAGTTAATTATGGTGAGGTAAAGTATACGATAGGAAAAAAGCAGGAATTGATGAGACTTCATTTGCAGTGGGATTTTTAAAGTGTTCTGGCCATGCCTTTCAAAATTAAACGTGTGTGCTTTAATGGTGGGAAAATAGTTAGATACCTCGTATGAATCATGTGCAATTGGCCCTTTGTATATTTTTGCAGATAGAATGTAGGCTTAATTGGTATTTAACATGGGAGACCTAATGACTATAGCAGAGACTCATGTTATTATTAAATGTTAAGATCAATATAAAAATTAACAGGAACATACTGAATATAAAAGTGGTGTTTTGGAAGGAGTGTGTTTCCACTTAATGCAGATGGGGGATGTTCAAGGTTAGATGACCAGTTACCAGCATAGCTGACTCCAGATCTCCTGACTTAAAGTTCAGGATTATTTCTTTGGACCAGTTAATGAGAGTTTAATTATCTAGAAGAGAAGTCCCCATGGGCTTCCAAGGATCTGGAAAGCTGAGCTAAGCAGTTTTTATACTTCAGATTTCTATACACTGTCTCCTGAGTTGTGCATCTCTTGACCCCATTTCATTGAGTGTTTCAAATTAGAATTTTTTTCACTTATCCAAATATCTACATTGCACAGTATATATATCATGGGTGATTTGACCCCCAAAACCGCATGCTTAGGTTGCATCCTATTTAAATTATGTCTTGCATTTATTTTATTTTTTAAATTTTTTAAAAAGATTTTAAAATTATTTTTCAGAGAGAGGGAAAAGGAGAGAGGCAGAGAGGGAGAGAAACATCAATGTATGGTTGCCTTTCACCTGCCTCCAGCCATGGACCTGACTGGAGACCTGGTTTGCAGCCTGGCCATGTGCTCTGGCTGGGGAATTGAACCAGCAACCTTTGGGTTTGCAGGCTGGCGCCTTATCCATTGCTACCAGCCAGGGCCTGTATTTTAGATGTTTAAATACAGTGATAGGCAAAAGTAGGTTTATAGCTGAGTACATGGAACACCAAGTTTATTCTTGTATTATTACTTACTAATTATTATATTATTTTTCATATGAATAACTGTAAACCTACTTTTTCCCACCCCTGTATTAAAATGAATATTCTGATGTCATTTTTTCAAAGCTAAGATACCAATCTGCTCCTGTTGAACCCTAACCATTCTGAGGAGTTTTAGGCTGGTGTGCTGCAACCATCCTTTTTTTTAAAAAAAATTTAAAATTTTAAATTAAAGGTTTTAATTTATTTTGAGATATAATTGACATAAAACATTGTGTAAGTTTAAGGTGTACAATGTGTTAGACACATTTATATATTGGAATCTGATTAGCGCCATAGCATAAGCGTACACCTCCATTGAGCCACATAATTGTCATTTCTCTTTTGTGATGAGAACATTTAAGATCTAGTTCTTAGCAACTTTGAAGTATATAATTCATTATTGTTGACTATAATCACTATGTTGTGCATTAGCTCTCTAGAACCTATCTGTTTATCTTCTAACTGCAAGTTTGAACCCTTCGACCAACATCTCATCAAAACCTAATTTTTTTGCATGGGGTACTGCGTATGCACTTTGTGGTCCAGTCCCAGCTTGCCCTCCAGCCTCATTTGGGCTCTCCTGGATGCACCTACTTTCTTTCCATTTGGAAAAGCTTGTAACTTTCAGTACCTTTTTGTTCATGCTGATGCCCAAGCCTCCGTGCTTTTCTCTCTGCTGCAAAAACTGAAATCCTTCCCAACTAAACTTCAGCAGTACTTACTCTGATTTTCATTTTCCCTTCCTCATCTTAGATGGAGTTAAAGTCTTTTTTCTGTTTCTGTAGCCCTCTGTGCCCACCTCACTTTCAGCATTATGTTCTACTTTACCCTGTAGTTGTTGCTACACTTGTTAGAATCCTTCCCTGTGTTTCTCTCTTTTTCATCTCAGTACCTGTCTCCCTGTGTATTACACACACACAAATGGAGATTACCTGGTAAGGGCAGGGACCTTGTCATCCTCATCAGCACCTTCTTAGTCTCCAGCATAGATAGTGCTTATCACACAGTGGGTGCTCCCTAATAAATCTGCACTGCATTTTCACAACTGTAAGCTTACATGGGTGTAAACTAGATGTCTGCTCTAGTTCCCTATCCCTTACCCTCCTCTAGTTTGGAGCAGTTTTAGAGGTTTACATTTTCACGGTCACTTCTGCTTCTGTGGGACTCACAGCGGTTCCCTTTCTGTGATTTTTCTCTTCTTTTTGCTCTGTGTTGAACCAGCTTGGAGTTTGATCCCCCTTTCCTGGTTTCCACCAAACAATAAGAACAAAATATACGTAGAGCTATTTGTGTGTATGCCAAATTGGATTTAAGGTCTGGGTGGGGAGAATTAGTATAGCAATGATGATAACTTAAAATCTGGTATTAGGTAGTTTTGGTTTTAAATAACCTTTGCCACTCTGCCATGGTGCTCTTGCTAACTCACAGCTGCTTCTGAAACAAGCTTCTTTCATTGTATTACGCAGCGTAATTTGGGTGTCCACTCTAACTCTATGTGCTGCTGCTCAGAGAGGCCTCAGGCCTCAGGCCTGCTCTGCATGTGCCAAGGCTCTGGAGCAGGCACTAATCAACGACGGGCAAGCCTCCTAGTCTGCTAGTAGCCTCTGTCCTGCGGGTTGGTTAACACAAACACTTCTCTACCCTGCACCTTCTTTCAGAAGAAAGGAGCAAACACTATCAGTTTTGGTTTTAATTAAATCTTGTTTTCTCTGGATTGTGATACTACTTCTACTAGGTAAGTTTTGACCCTACCAAGCCAACTGCTATTGATTTGGCAGCCTAATACTTTTTCCATGCTCTAGATTAAGGAATTGATCTAGGTGAGCACTTGTATAGAACCTGAGATCAAGATCCCTGAGATCAGCGTTGGGAAAGTGATTTCAGGAGTGGGATTTTCCCCATAGGTGATATGTGTTCGGTGGAGAGGCTTGTTCACCCCTCCTGTGTGTACTTTGGGCAAGGAGAAGGACCAACATGTTGTTTGTATATTTAAGGGAGGAAACAGTTCTGGAGAATTAAGATTCCTCAATGCTGACTAGAATCGAAGAGGTTTTGAGTGCTTTGAGTCTTCTGACTATATCTTCTTGCCCTTGGCTGTGCTTTTGGGTCCTATTGGCTATTGACCTTTTTGTTCTAGGGACTTGATTGTTTCATGGCTTTGGGTTATGAGGTAGAAGATCATGGTCGCATTGGGTCCTGTACCACCCCCTATTGAAGAGCAACTTGCATCTTTGATTCACAGAACAGTATTGGCCATTTATCACAGGAGATGTTTCTTAAAGGTCAGGTTTTGAAGAACAGGGAATGGGTGGTGTCAAATGCATTATCCTTCTAAGGCCACATTCAATCAGCTTGTCCCTTCAGGAATGGCCAGCCATGCCCATTCTGTGGCCACCACCTGACCCAAGGCTCCCTTTGCTTTTCTGATGATGAGCACACATTTATTGGGCTTTCTACATGGGTTGTTCTTCATGTTTTCCTCCTATCATCAGTCCCTGCCCGTCCTCTCTATCCTTCCTTCCCTCACCCATGCCCTGGTTTTTCTTACAGCCACCAGAATTTTTCACTGTTCTACCAGTGTGCTTTACCTGGGCAGTGTTCCGTCTCTTCCTGTCCTACACCAATCAAAATATGTTAGTCTTGGGTGTTCCTCTGAAGAGAGTTCCTCTTTGGGTAGATTTAATTTGTTTTCCTTCCAGAAACTTTGACCTTTTAACAGAATGCAGTTCTTTGCCTCAAAGGAGTAAGTCACTAATGGGTAGATACCTGGTGTTAGTGATCACCTGGAGGATTTGTTTAGAGAATGGGAGTTCTTCAGCAAGCTTTGGAATTCCAGCAGCCCTCTCCATGGGTAAATTACTTGATTGTCGCTGGCCTCCATTTTCATATCTATAAAATGTGAACAACATACTGTTTCAAAATGCTATAAGGATTAAATGAATTAACGGGTGACGTTTAGGAAGCTCATCTTTTAAATGCATCTAAATTTCTTTCTTTACCAGATTGATATGTCCCTCTTTTGACCCTATCAAGTAAATGCAATATTCTATTTTGTCCTCTACCTTCTGATCTTTTTTCCTCCTCACCCTCCAAGCTCCTCTTTGCATTTCTAGGAAGATTGACCCTTTAGGAGTTAATTCAATTCATAGGTGCCTGATATGTAACGAAATTTGCCCATTGGAGCAAAAGGAACCATAGGCTGTAAATTCTTTCAAGCAGCAATATGACATCTCTCTGATTCAGAATGTTGTTTAATATTAAGAAGAATATATGAGTGGGTAGTCTGTCACTCCAGAGATTCCTCTGTGTGTGTGTGTGTGTGTTTTTCAGTGAGTCTGTCTGCAGAAACATGCCATGGGAAGGTAATTTATATGATTCTAGAAGCTTGTTTGATTCCGAGGGGTAAGTTGATTTTATTTTTTTAAGGATAGGAATATGTGATTCTTGTTTGTCTCTTTCAGTTAACCAGTTTTCTTGACTTTTAAAAACATTTATTCATTGGCTTAGAAGCCACTTGATTTCAAGTGAAATTGAAAATAAACATCTGTCTTAACTCTTAAGTTTTATCTTTTGTTTTATTCCCCCAGCCATTACTCTTTGCTCTTAATGTTCTTGATCACAGTTTTATACCATTGTCTGCAGAGTGGGCCTTACTATGTCTGCAGAGTGGGCCTTACTAGCGTGCCCTTTTTCCTTTTATTGGCTATTGAAAATTAAAACAAATTTTTAAATTTATTGGGGTAACTTTGGTTAATAACATTATATACTTTTCAATTGTACAAGATGATAATTTGACATCTAAATTTTGTGTATTGTTTTAGACCAACTCAGGTTTCATTTTCCTATAAAACAGTCTTGATTATTCTAGCAAATCTTGAACACAGCGCCATCTGTATCTGAGGTACCTTGTGAGAATTAGGGGAATTGTGGGGGGCGATCCTTGTCCCATAGTCATTTTTGGAAGTGGTGATGAAACCAATTAAAGGCAATAAAGGTAGTACTTAACTAAATTCTACACTTTTTCAGCTTATTTATTGCATGACAATGTAGGAGTTTCATCAGTAAAATGGGGCTAACAGTGGTAAGAACTTGGTAACATTAGGCAATTAAAGGATATCATTTACATTTAGCAGAGTACCTGGCATAGAGCAGGTATGTAAGAAATCAATGGTAGATACTATTAAATGTTTTTCTTATTGATTAATAATTAGCTGACAAAAGAATAATGATTAAATATTTCTTTAGCACTTAAAATGATTCAGACTTTTTACATTACACTCTTAATCTCTCTACAATCATCTTTTATTTATCGTAACATCATTGTCTTAATCTATATTCCTTTCACTTCACTGAGGGCCTTCTAGAGTTGGAACTCATGCATTCTCAGAGAAGATTAGAGGTGATGAAACAATTGATTTAGTCTCAAAGGAAAATACAATGAGGGTGAGATAATTGTCAGTGGGGTATATTTGTGGACAAGAAATAATGACCAGGGCTTCAAACCATACAACTTGGAAAGCTAACCACTGTGTTTGCAGAAATGTGTGGTACTTAGCTGCAGAGTTTTATCTTTGGAATATTACACGAGGAATTGATATTAGGAGTAGAGAATTTTAGCACTAAAGAGGACCTTAAAGACCACTTTGTTTAACTCCCCTATTTTACTTATGAGAAAAATTGAGAGGAGGAAGTGACTTGCATAAGTTCACAGAGCAAGTAACTATCAAAGTTGAACCCAGGTCTTCTGACTCCCAAAGCCTTTACACCTGTCCCCCAAGCAGTGTTCTCTGGCAGCCACATGCATGTTTTTCTAATTTCTATTAGTTTCACATGCTATTGTAAAAGACTAGCTCTGTGCAGATCCAGAAGCTTCTGATTTCTTGCATGTATCTCTGGCTCTGGAAGTGTGTCGGGCAGCAGGTGGGGGGAGGGCTGCTTTCCAGAATGATGACAGTGAGACTCATCTCACCTACACATCTGTTGGCAAGCAGGCAAGAGTAGGCAGCCAACATGTGAGCAGCCTGTATCAAAGAAAAGGAAACAAATACCTCTGCCAAATTCAGTGAAGTACATTAAGAACTGTGCAAAAAATAAATAAATAAATAAATAAAAATTAAAAAATGGCTGCATTGAAGCATGGCTTTCCACAGTTGGTTGAGAATCGAAACCCAAAGGTGGGCTTAGCACTCACAAAGCAGAGGCCTACCAGCAAGCTGTATGACCTGTCCTCTCTGGACCTGTTTTCTTACCTGTAAAATGGGTTAGATCAGGTTTTCTTTAAGGTCCCTTACTGTGCTACATTTTATACTGCTTATTGATTTAAACCACTGAGCCACAAATGAAAGATTCTGGTTGTGGTAGTGTAATTAGGCTTAGGAGATGAACAAGATGGGAGAGAAGGAGATATTCTTGCCCATAGGGTTATCTTTTCCCCACCCACTTTCTTGTGCCCCCTGGTGTTTTCAGAACACAAATGACAACTTGTTTTTCTCCATGTTCCTTGTTTTTCTCTGTGTCCCCATTTTAAACCCATAATCTTTTATTTCAGTGAATTTGTGTTTACTGCCATGGTGCAAAATTCACATTACAGTGTGTGGTTTTCTTTCTGCCTTGATGAGCTTGATGGGGGTCAGAGCTCATCACAGCTGGCCCCTGGGGAGGGCTGTGTGTGTGCACACCAGAGATTTATTGTGCTGTGCTCCAGTTTCCTTTCTCAATCCCTAGTTCTGATTTTGCTGTTTTTCAGTTAAAACCCAAAAATTATGAAGGAGGCAGGTCCTTGCCCTCTGAGTTTTATAGATTTGGGCTGTAGTTTAGAGGTGAGGAGCCCCTCTCTCTTTTTCCTTTGCTTGGGGCATTTCATCTTGGGAAGGTAGAAAGAGCCTTATGGAGCATCATTGACTCCCTGTGCAAGAAAAAATAGTACTGAATACTGTTAAATTATTGAGTGATTTCTTTTTAATGAATACTGAAAGCCATTTTGATGCCGGAATTTTTCTTTCACCTTCAAATGAAATCTTGCATCTTTTTCTGAAACAGTTTTTAAAACTTTTGAAGAGTTGTAAGAATTATTAAATTAAAGGAAAGGCAGTATTTCTGGATCCTGCTGTTGCTGCCTTGGCTCCTGCTGCTTATCCTCCAACCTACCCCCACCTGCCTGAACAGTGTAAAAGTGTGTCAAAATTCCAGTGTTTCTTCCCATTAGTCTTTTGTTTGACCCTTCCCTGGTGATGTAAACATGAATTGTTATTCCATTTTATGGAAGAGAAATGACTTGTCCATGGTCACATGGTTGATGACCACCAATTCACGGTAAGAATGCAGGACTTTAGATTACTAATGACTTGTTTATTTAGCAATACTATTCCACCTCTAGTCATTAGGAGATTCTTGTCACCACACTTACATGCAGTCTTTGCCATGTCTTTCCCTGACCCCATCTTCTGAAAGCATGAAGCAGGGGTCAGTTCCTCACTGGTAGGGGTGGATGTTTAGACAGTACAGCATAGGAGGTAGAGGAGGAAGGAAGGTGGCACAATGCCCAGATTTAGTTTTTTTCCCTAAAGGTGGGAGAATCACTTATTTCTACAGAGAATTAGGAAAATGGACAGAGTCAGCATTTCCCTCCCCTAAATGGGTGGTGTCCCAGTGGGGCAAAGGAGTAATGGCTACTGTAAATGTGAAGGTATCTTAAGACTGCAAACCAATCAGGCAACTTCAAAGAATGTAACAGAATTTATAATAGGTTAATTTACTTACAGGAAGATTGCAGAAATGTGTGGTACTTAACTGTGGGGTTCTATCTTTGAAATATTATAGGAGGGAAGCAGATTATTCTCCACTAATCCCTGTCACAAATCTATTTTTTTATAGTATAACTTGAATGCTGATGATCAACAAGACAAAGGGAAAAAGAACGCAGTAGTGCCAGGGGCTATCCCTCTGGTGGTCTCCTGCTAGATGATTGTTTATAATTGATACTATCATCAGTTTGTTATTTATCTCAGTTATTAATATCCTGGCTATTATTAACAAAAATATTTATGACTACATCTTAAGGAACACAGATGATCATCAACTAGAAAGCTTTTTTTTTTTTTAAATTTTATTGTTGTTGTATTACATCCATCCCCTTTTTGCTCCCCTCTGTCCCCCTCCCCACCCACCCATTCCCCCTAAAGTCAATCCCACCTGTTGTCCATGTCCATGGTTCCTTTATACTAGGTTCTTGTCTAAGCTGCTCCCCTTCTTTTCCTCTGCCTCCCCCCTCCCCCCTAGAAAGCTTTGATATGGTTTACTAAGGAGAGTGAAGTTGGTCAAAAGTCACATGAAACTTAAAATATGAAATTAAATCCAGGACACAGAGACGGAGTTAGTTTTGTTCATACCTACATCCATCTAGGTGGGGTTTCTTGTGGCCAGTGTTACTTGTAAGGCAACATTCAGATGACGTTCAGGGGAAACAGGGTTGCATATATGGCCACAGGCTCTTTCTTTGTTTATGTAGGTACACTGTCTTAGTGGCTGATAGGGACTGGTGTGTTAAATGTATTACACTGGGATCTTACCCATATTTGCAGATTGCCTCCCTTCAATGTATTGCATTTTTTTTTCTTTTCTTTTCTTCTTTTAATTTTATTGTTGTTGTATTACATCCATCCCCTTTTTGCTCCCCTCTGTCCCCCTCCCCACCCACCCATGCCCCCAAAGTCAATCCCACCTGTTGTCCATGTCCATGGTTCCTTTATACTAGGTTCTTGT
>PVIW01002890.1:0-193533 GCA_004026585.1 Noctilio leporinus | reverse complement strand
CTGATCTTGATGATTTCCTTCCTTGTACTTGCTCTGGGCTTTGTTTGTTGTTGCTCCTCTAGTTCTTGCAGCTTTGTGGTTAGGTCGTTTTTATAAACTTCTTGTAACCTTTTTTGGAAGGCCTGTATTGCTATCAATTTCCCCCTGAGAACTGCCTTTGCTGTATCCCATAGGTTTTGGGCTGTTGTGTGTTCATTGTCATTTGTTTCCAGGAACTTTTCATCTTTTTTGATTTCATCTTTGATCTCATTGTTTACCCCTTCATTGCTTAAAAGCATGTTATTCAGTCTCCATGAGTTAGAGAATTTTTGGGTTTTTCCCTTGAATTTGGTTTCTAGTTGAAACTTTTTTCATAGGCACAAAATTGGTACAGAATTACTGTGACTATTTTTTTTTTTTCTCTAAGAGAACATAGTGGTAGACAAATTCACTGCTATCAATTATTTTGTCATTTTGTTATAGTCTGCTTCTTCTAGCTGAGCTCTGACCCTTGGAGGATCTCATACCATTTTCTTCTTCATTCCGAAGAATGAGTCAATATTAAGGTAAAGGATATTTTACTGAATCCTGTTTCTAGGAGATGGAGTTTTCACTACTGACCAAAGGAGTTTAAGATTCTGAACCATGGCAGCCATTGTCTGTTTTGATTATTCTTTCATCTTTAAATCACTTGTACACAGCTGGTGGAATACATAAATTCTATCTTTAGAAGATTTATATGGGTTGCCTACCAACTCTGGTCACTGGGACAAATCTCTTTCTGTTTCTTTCTCTCTCTCTTTCTGTCCCTTTTTTCCCTCTCTTTCTTCCATTTTTCCTTCATTTCTTTCTTTCCCTTCCTTCCTTCCTTCCTTCCTTCCTTCCTTCCTTCCTTTCTTTCTTTTTTCTCTTTCTTTCTTTCTTTCTTTCTTTCTTTCTTTCTTTCTTTCTTTCTTTCTTTCTTTCTTCCTCTCCCTCTCCCTCTCCCTCTCTCTCTCTCTCTCTTTCTCTCTCTCTCTCTCTGTCCCTTCCTTCCTTCCCTCCTTCCTTCCTTTCTTCTTTCTTTCTTCCTTCCTTCCTTCCTTCCCATTTCCTCTCAGTCTCATCTCTCTCTCCCTTTATTTTTTCTTGTACATGTTTCTTCTCTATGACTTCCATGATGTTCCTCATTACAGCCATTCCTCAGAATTGCTGTTGAAACATACTGAAGATTGAGTTTGAGGTTCGGCATATGTTAAAAAGGAGCTAGGAAAATTACTTGGCCTTATTTAGTTTACATCACTCAGAAAAAATAATTTCTCTCTGAGGTCTGTGTTGGCTCACAAGAGGCTACATTTGGATTATAGAACTCAAAGTTCTATAGAGCAGGTATTTATCTAGCCTTGTCCTTTGAGCAGGACAGTTCACCAGAATCTTGAGAGTATTAGGCTATAATTGTTGTAGCTGAGAATACTAGCTGCTCGCAAAGACCAGTACTTTCCTATTCTTCTTGAGTGCAAAGTTAAATTATACATTTTAGCTTCCTTTATAGTGATCTGTGATCATATGGCTCAGTTCCAGCTAATGCAATGTGAGTGAAAGTGATTTGTGTCACTCAGAGGCCATCTATAAAATCCTCCAACATGGGCTTCTTCATGAATTTTCTGCTTCTAGTTGTTGGGAATGGACACATTACTCATGGAGACATTGGGATCTATGAGTTAATGGTGCTATAGACTCTAAGTTGGATAAAGAGTGTATAGCAGGACCACTCTCATGTGATACAGTACTTCATATCTGCTCAACTATCCTGGGTCCTGTTGCCAAGAAGCTGCTAGGATGGCCCTTTAAAGTCTGCAGATGGCAAAACCCTGCAGTAAGTGGAGAAGAAAGGCTCCGTGGTGGAAAGGGATACCTGCACTTCAGAAGAGTGTATGTGCTGGACTATATATAAACCAAGTATGGTGGGTGGGAGGGTCCAGAGCCTACTCCATTTCCCAAAGCAAAAAGAATCATGTAGGTGGGAGGAGGATGACCAAGATCAACGAGGAAACCAGTGGTGGCTGTTCTTTGTAGACTGAGGCTTTCTCCAGGAGCATTGGCTTCCAGATAGCAATGGAGATAGATGACAGGACCTAAAAATAATAGAAACCAGGTGGAGCCACTTAATCATCAGGTAAATTATACATCAATTAGTATAATGATTGGATGGTCAGAGTAACAGAGAAGGGGCTCAACCCACAAAGAGCTGGCCATGGTTAAGAGAACATGGTATCCTTAAGGGCAACTAAATGGGCAGCCAATGCAGCAGTTACTCAGTTTACTCAAACGAAAGAAATCAAGGGTGAATGAGCAGGAAGGTGACATCAACTTCCTAGAGAGAAGTCACACCCTTTTGTATGGTTCCTGGATATGAACCTTTTTTGAAACTAATGACTCGATGATGGAAGGAAATACTGAATTACCAAGAAGGACCCTGCAGTACCACAGTAAGTGCACACAGTAAAGGTTTCCTCTGCCCCTCCTCAAAGGGACCTACCGTCATTTTCTTAGGTATCCACATGCTGATATCTAGCCATCCCAAGAACTGCTGAACATAGAATCCAAGCTGGCGTTGATACCCAGGCACCCTTGTCATTTCACCTGCCTTGCATACATGCCCAGATAAAAGATGGAGTCCTGTGCCAGGACCTGTTTGCTGTGGATGCACTGGTTCTACAGATCTACACAGTGATTAATTCTCTGCCTCCCAAAGTATAAGTGGAATGAACATGCTTGACAGTTGCCAGAACTCCCACGTTAGTTCCTTGGCCTGTGGAATAAGAGCTGTTCTTCAGGGGAAATCCAAATAGATGGCTCTGGAACTCCCCTACTCCAATGAAACATAATAAAGCAAAATAACAAAAATTTGTCATATAGAGGAATAGTGGAAAGAGTGATTTTACCCTAAAGCCTTTATGGTTTTCAGGTATGGTGATCCCATTATATTCACCATTATTGCTATGAGAAAGCAGGCAGATTCTGGAGGATGCTTGTTTGCTATAACGAATTTAAATAAGTACTAGTCACAATTGCAGTTGGCTGTGCTCCACGTGGTACAGCAAGAGCAAATTAACACTGTGTCAAGACAGTGTGTGTCCACTGACCTTGCAAATGCATTCTTTTCCTTGTCTACCCAGAAGAAATAAAAGCAGTTTGCATTCACATATGCTGCGCAACATTTTCCATTTATGATTTTTGTCCTAGGACTATGCTAACTCACTGGGCCTGTCATAATACAATCCAGTGAGACCTGGATCATCTGAACATTTCACAGAATATCAATTTTAGTTGAACTAGAAGCATCATATTTATAGGACCAGATAAGAAAGCCATGGCAAGTACTTTAGAAGCATTCCTCTATGTAAGAAAAGGGTGGAAGATAAATCTTAGGAAGGTTTAATATCCTGCCACATTGATGAAGTGTGTAGAGGTTTATTATTCTGGGGCATGCCAGAATATCCCCTCTCCATGGAGGACAAAATTATTTTGGAATTGCTGTGGTTAAGAAGGAAGCATAACACTTGGTAGATAACTCTGCATCGTGGAAGAATGTATTCCACACATACAGCTCTAACCCATTTGCTAAGTGATTACAAAAACTACTAGCTATTAATGAGCCCCAAGTGATAAAGTGCTTTGTATAATTCATCCTACAATGGAGGCAGCCCTGGCATTTGGGCTATTTATGGGAGAAGTCATACAGTGTGCCAGATACCTGTGATGGAAAAAAAAAATGATGCTATGTGGAGTTTATGGCAAACTGCAGTCAAAGAAAAATCATAGCATAGACCTCTAGTGTTTTGAAGCAAGATTAAGCCCCCTGCAGCAATGAATTGCATACCATTTAATAAACTGCTTGTGCCATTCTACTGGACACTGATAAAGGCAGAGCTTTTAACCACAAGTCATTATGCAACCCTGAGAAGAGGACTGCTCATTAGAATCTGGGTTCTGTCAGATCCACCAAGTTATATGATTGGACAAGTCCAACCAGGAATAGGGCCATTCTGAAGTATGTCGTGCAAGAGTCCAGGAGTCATGTTGCAACAGAGAACTAAGAAAAACTGTCCAGAGCTAGCCAGGCCACTTATTAAGATCATTTTCTAGTCATGTTCTAAGACTAGGTCTATTATAAAATGAGATTTCTATCATAAAGTGAGTTAATACATTGTCCTGCCACTATTTATAAATTATTTCAAACTCGTGATATTCTAATGGTTAGGGTTATTTTTTCTGCAAGTACTTTGAGACTTACTATTCTATGTTTTTATTTAACTTTTTTTTCTTTTATTGGTCCTAGAGAGAGTGAAAGTGGGGAAGAGAGGGAGAAAATCATTGATGTGAGAAAGAAACATTGATCAATAGCCTCCTGCACGAGCCCTGATCCCAGGGATGTGCCCTGACAGAGAATCAAACTGATGACCTTTGTTTGTGTAACCATACTCAACCAACTGAGCCAAACCATCCAGGGCTCAGACTTAATATTTAAAATGACTACACACACCACAACACTGACTCAGTTAAATTCCAGAGCTTTCATAAATGCTAGAGTGACACTGTGGGGAAGCCATTGTATGAGAGGGTTGGCTAGTTCCTGACTATGTCTTTATATCTTACCTTGGGAGAGAGTATCAGCAGTCCTGGCTAACCATGTACCTAGCTCTAAACCATTTGTCTAAATAAAAGGAAAATGAAAAGTAAGAAAATGCTTGCCCCTAGGATATTTCAAAATATTCCATTTGGGTAAGGAATATAGGTGCAGAAGGTGTACTCACTACTGCCTTGGGGCCACCCCTTTGAAAGCCTTGATGGACAGCCCAGACTTGCTCCACTCCCGATAGGGTGAAATACTCTCACTTCTTTTTGCCTTGTGTTTTTATCTTCTTTGAATTAGAATATCCTAGCTCTCAGAGTGATAGATATAGTGGGTCAAGGTTTAGGGTGGATAAATAGGAATTTATAGTTTGGTCAGCATATGAGCATGCCAAAAATGGCATGTGGGTTTAACTCAGCTCAGCAGCAGATGCAATGCAGAATGGAAAAGAGGAAATTATTTTTATGTCCAACAGCATGCCTAAAGACAAAATGATTTATTGTGATGGTGATACTATAAATGTCTCAGAGGAAAGGGAGTTAATAACGATGCCTCTGTACTCTTAAAATCAGACTTGAATTCAGTGTTTCCTGGGGATTCCAAGGGCTACTTCTCATCAACATTCAAATTGAATTCATATCAGCATCACACTAAGAGAAAGTGTATCTTCCAACTTATTCCTGCAAATTATCATACATCTACTGTCTATCTTATGGAATTTATCACCTAAAACTCCCATGTGACATACGGCAAGTCACACAGAATCAGAGAATCCCTGCTGTGGCACAGTAGTGAGAATTTAAGTGAGAATTTTTAGCTAATTTTACATTCCTGTCCCAAGTGAAAAAAATAACAATAGCTTAAAATTGACCCAAGTTCTTGATAACCTCTTCAATATGCTTATATAAACCTCTGAATTGTTCCATCAGAATATGACCATTTGAAATTTATTTTCTATTGAGGGTTCATTACAACTGATGAAATTACCCTTAAGTATTGTCACTGGAGTGAGTATAAAATGGATTTTTGAAGTTTCAGTGCCTAAAATCAATGTTTTTGAAACTTGTCTAAAAGCCAAGGGTTTGTAGCATGATGCTGGAGGAAGGCTACCTCGCATAAAACTCTGACTTCTGCATTCTTTGAATTTTAACTGAATGCTCCATTCCATCCTAGTTCCAGGCATCTTTGTTTACTGTTATTGGTGACCTGACACCAATAACAACAGTTACAACAAAAACGACCCCTAGATCAATGGCTAGCAAAAGTCAGGAACTTAATGAGGTGATATATATATATATATACATATAAATTGATTTATTTCTCATAAATTCTACTACAGATTCTAAACAGTATCAGTATCTCCATGTCACAAGTGAGGGAACTAAGGCTCAATAAATTTAAATAATTTTATCTGACTGCAAATGTTATGCTGTCAGTGAGTGTGATTAGCACACATTCCAAAGCAGATTTGCCCAGTTACAAAGGGCATGTTTACCACCATTATGTTGGTTGCTTGTTGTTATCATGGTGACACCTTCTGACATCCATACCATTGTTTAATGTTTACCTGGAACTATCCGAAAAGGCAGTAGAAAGGTACCTACTTACTTTACTATTTCTGTTTTTAACAGTCTCTGTGTCCTCTGAGGTAAATGGTTTTGTACAAAGGTAAATGATGCAAGCCAGTACTTATTTAATATATATGACATACAAAGAAAGTTCTGTGTTTACTGGAGTGCTGCATAGCATATTAGAAATAGCAAATCTAGGTGTGTTCTGGAGGTATAGGCTTGAGTTCCAATCATGAGTTTGTCACTGACTGATTGAGAGCCTTTGACTGATAGTTTGGTCACTCATCCATTTGCTCTAAGAATTATTCCTTGCACTTCCCTTGCTCTGTTCTGTTTTTCAGCACACTGACTCCAGCAAATTGCATGCATTTCACATGGGATTCTAGCTGGCAACCAGCTCATGCAGGGCCTTGGGTAAACACTTGAACTAAAAGGAAGCTGGGTTCTTTCCCTCCCCCTCTCTCTACTGTAAACAGCAGCTAAGTGGCAGTTTTCATCTCCTTGTAGTTCCCAGGTCCTGCAGGAGAGCGGTTCTAGCTCACACTGGACCACCGCAGCAATTGGTTTTGGTAACACCATCTACTCCTTGTCCTGCTAGTCCTAGGATTGGTGGTAGCATCGTTCTATTCCTGATCTCAAGTCTCTTCACTGTATCCTATTTGCCCATTAAGCACCTGCAAACCCTTGATGAATAGTTCTGCATGTTAAATATCTCTTATTGAACAACTTAATGTGGATTCTGTTGTGTTAACTGAACCTGACAAAGTTAAATACTTAACTTTGCTGAGACTCAATTTTCTTATTTATAAAATGAGGATGATAATAAATACTTGCAAGTTATTAAATACTCAGTGCCTCAGTTTTATCATGTGGGAATGTGGATAAAGACAATACTCACCTGGGAAATAAATAGGTAACCTAATTGCTCTAAGAAACAAACCATCAAAATTCAACAGTGTGTCCTAGAAAACAAGCAGCCCCATACAGATCTAGGAACATAGGGTAGAGGTGTGGAGGTGGGGTCAGGTTTCTAGTTCACTGCCATTCAGAGCTTCAGACTGATAGCAACTTGGCTTCCAATGTTGCCTTGGACACTATGTCCATTGCACTAACCAGAAAATGAATGGATTATATGGGTAATTCTCATGGCTGAGCCTGGAAGTGGTTCACATCACTTCCACTCACACTCCACTAACTCAACTATACTGCCTCATCTAATAGCTAGTAATAGTGGGTACATAGTGTAAGTAAGTGTTAAAAAGGAAAAGAAAATGATTTTGGTGGTCAGCTAACAATTTCTTCCCCAGTTTTATAGGTATTTTATGAGGATTAAATTAGTTAATAATCTGGACTGTGTAGAATTGTGCCTAGCACATAACTAGCATTGTGGTAGTATATGGTATATTGCTGTTATTATTAGTATTAAATAAGGTGATGTTTATAAAGAGTTTAACAGAGAATCTGGAACATATAAAATACTCAAGAAATGTAATAAATATAATATACCATTGTCATCATCATCATAGATATAACCATTATGTGAGAATTGATATCTGAATGTAAAATTTGGGCTTATTGCTATTTTGGACAACAATTTTCTTTTTAATTCATAGTTTTGCACCCATGAAATATAAATGTGCTTTATTTATGATAGAAAGGATAATGGTAAATTATAGGGTAGCTTGGAATATAAAACATTTGGATATGAAGTTATCTACTGCAGTATTTAATACATGATACATACTAAAAATTTATTAAAGTCTCATTTTCTTTCATAGATTATAGGAATAAGAGGAAGATGGGAAGAACTCAAAGATCAGTAAGAATAGTATTGTCCATAAAGCTGGATACAATCAGAGGGGAAAATGAAGTATATTATACAATATTCAAAATATTTTGGCCTTCATGGAAGATACAATTCTAGTTGTGAAGCAAATGATAAAGTAAATAAATATACATGTGTATGTATTTGTGTTTGTATACATATGTTCAGATAATGAGAATTGCTACAAAAACAATAAAACAGAGAAGGTATATATAGAGAGTAATGGTAGTGGTGGTGGGTTATTTCATAGGGTATTAGTTAAAGCTCTCTGTAAAGATGCATTTCAGCAAAGATGTGAGGTCTGCAATGGGGTTGGTAATGGTGAGAAAGGAAAGTGAAGTGTAGATCAAAGCTGGAATATAGGTGTAGTGAAATGCCTGATTTTAATTTTTAGACCATCAGTGTTTATTGTCAGATAATCTTTCTCATGACTCGAGATAAGAAAAGAGGCTAAGTAGAAGGAACCATTTTTAAATCCTGAGAGACTTAGTCAATGACAGGGCTCATTCCCAGAATTAGAAGCAGAGCAGTACCAGCACATCCCAGTTCAGACTAGTCTCTTGGTGAGATTCTTCCTAGCACTTGGGGAATGGCAAAGCTGAGTCTACAGCATAGAAAATGCGAACCAAAGGTGTCAAAGAAAAAAAAAATTATATAAGGAGGGATGTTCTGGAAATCTGTCTCTATACTGAATTGAAAAGAATCATGTCTTAGATCCCCCCAATAACATGATCTTGTCTGAATTTTATGTAAATTGCGAGGACCATGGGAAGAGAATAACAATTATAATAGTAATAGAAGCCATGGACCAAAAGTGGACTGTGTTCTTGTCCTCCTAACTCTTATTAGTTTCTTTGGTGATTCTCTAATTCTCCACCTGCACATTCTCTCCAGTCCACAGGGGTAATGTCAATGAGAACATGAAATATAGGTAAAGACCCTAAGAAAATCAGGAAACAGGCACTTGGCTTCTTAGAGATATAGCATCCCAAAAGAGGAAGCTGAAAGAGCAAGTGTCCTGGTGCAGGACTGACTCTGGGGAGTATATGGAGTAACAAGAAAGCCAGCATGCAAGGGAGAGGGTAGGGGATGGTTCAGAAAAGTAATTGAGAAGGATGGGTGGTGCAGACCAAGGGGTAGAACCAGGTCTAGAGCACCTTGGAGGCTACTCTAAGGACTTTGGCTCTTAGGAATAGTAATGAAATGCAAAGTCATTCAAATGTTTCGAGAGGAGGAATTATATAATTCAACTTATGTTTTAATATCATATACTTCAGTTGCTATTTGTTAATAGAATGAAATGGCATGGCAGGAGAAAAGAAGCTGGTTAAAAGAATATACCTTTTGCTTACCAAGTCCTGTTGTATCTGGGAAGTCAAAATAAAAATAAGATATTTTTATAAATATAAAATCAGAATGAGATGAAATAGCTGGATATGGATGTTAGAGGCCATGTGGTACCCAGAGAATGGTCATTGTTCCAGAGTCATCAATTTGATGAACAAAATGCACATTTTTCATATAATGTCTCTGTCTCTCGTACACTTTCCCTCTTCCTTCTCCCTTCCTCTTTCTCTCTTCCCTCTCCTTCCCTCCATGTTAATATAAGTTCTGACAAATTTTGCTTTCCATTGTCTAGTTTCTCATTTCCAAAAAGACATGCTAATCAACATCTTATATCTAGTTACAAGATTTTTCTATGACAGGCATTTTCAGGTTTGTACATTTGTTTCTTTTAGAATGGATTTCTTTCTTTTTAGGGGCATTCCCTTGTCTCCTTGTCAAGTGAAGAAAACATACCAACCTGTCAAATAAGATAATCATATCTTATTTTACATTATTTCCGGGGAGGAGGATTAATGGTATCGATGTTTTCTTACATTACATTCAGAAAATGACATTTTCTATCCTGTCTTTTGATTCAGGAGTCTTCCTAATTAGAGTCCTGTTTCCCTGTATTACCTGTTTAAAAATCTCCATTCCTGGGAAATTATCTAGTGTTTAATCTTAGAAAAGGCCAAGTAATGAACTAAAGATTGACATAGCCATTGTTGTTCCAATGGGAAAACCATTCAAGGGGTAAGGAATATGGGTTTCTCTGGTTTCATTTCAATAGTTTCAGTCAAACTTCTCATTAAAATTAGTCACTCAATTGCTTTCTAAATTATTCTGGTGACTTCATTAATCTTCTGTGATGGGCTACCTCTGTGTTATTTAATATCCTGACAAGACAAGCCCCGTATTGTCAAGTATGAGTCAAATTTCAATCAGCCCTCTGATATTTCTGGACATGAGAAATCTATTGCTTCTCTTGTATGATGCGGGCACATTTTCAGACACAGTTCATGTCCTAAATAGACTGAACACTTGTCTAACATTGTAAACTCCCAGAGGGCAGATACCAGTGGCAGCTACAATGCATTTTAGCTCACTTGAGGGAGTACCAAGGGGAGGTGGTAAAGCTGCTCATCAACTCTCTCAGTCACTTGGCTGGAACTCCTGTGGTTTGAGGGTGAAAAGGCTTTTCTCAGAGGTCGATAAGACCTTTTATTTCTGAGGTGAGAGCTGCTCTTTTGGAGGTATCCTAAGAACAATGTCTTAAGAACAATGTGTCTTAAGAACAATGTTTTTATAGCACATCCAGAAGTTGCTTTTCTCACATAATCCTGTTCCTAGTGAATGCCACCTGTGAGCCAATCATGCTCCTAATCATTATTTCCAGTCCCATACCTCGTGATCCAAACTCAACTACCTAATTGACTTCTATGCATCACTTGAAAAATTAAGAGTCAGGGCTACTTAACATGTTCAAAAGTAAACTCATTATTTTTACTTCACAGTCCCTGGTTGGTGGCACAGTGGATAAGGTGTCAGCCTGTGAACCCAAAGGTTGCTGGTTTGATTCCCTAGCCAGGGCATATAACCAAATTGCAAGCCAGGACTCCAGCCAGCTCCATAGCTGGAAGCAGGTGAAAGGCAACCACACGTTGATGTCTCTCTCCCTCTCTGCCTCTTTCCCTTTCCCTCTCTCTAAAAATAATAAATAAAATCTTTTAAAAAAGTAAACTCATTATTTTTACTTCAAAAAATGCTTGTTCTTCAGGGATCCAAGTTATCCTTGTCAGAAAGTTGAGAATTTTTTCTCAATTCCTTTCTTCACTTTCCACTTTCAATCAGTGACTGTTTTGATCCTTTTAACTCTTTAATATTTCATTGTCTTCTTCTTTACTTCGTTGATGACACTGCTTCTATTCAGGCCATCATCATCCAAGCTGGGTTTTCATGCCTGCCTCTGAATGCCCCTCTCACTTTCCTAATGCTAATGTCAATCTTGTTCATGTGTATACCCCACCTCTGTATGGCCCGGCTGATTCAGGGAAAGCTAATCCAATTCCCAGTATCTGGGGTAGTTCTGATAAATCCAATGGCAATTCTATATTCCTTACCCCAGTGATGGGTTCAGGAAATTTGGTTTCCATATTCTTTAGATAAAAGCTTAGACCAAGAGCACATGATCAGTTTTGCTAATGCATTGCAAGGGGATGATTTCTGGGATGTTGTGGTGATGATATAAAACCTGGATCCATTTACCAGCATAAGTAAAGCCAGCCAGGGGGTGAAACATAGCTAAGGGAAAAGAAAATAAATGGATATGGAGAAAGCCCATTAAGTCATACTTGAAGCTTACTCTCCTTCATTACTTTCCTTTTTTAAAAAAAATTTATTGTTGTTGTATTACATCCATCCCCTTTTTGCTCCCCTCTGTCCCCCTCCTTCATTACTTTCTTTACATGAACAAGTGCTTTTACATATTACATTGATTAACTGGATTTGATTAGGAGGTTCTCTCACACAACGCAAAAGTCCTATTGATATGTCTTCTCTTGCAGAGTTATAGCAATGGTCTGACAACTCATCTCTCTGTCTCCGGTATATACCCCTCCAGGTGTCCACCCACTGTCCCAGCAGGGCGATCTTTCAAAAAGCCTCACAGATCTATTCATTAGTTTCTTACTTACTGCTCTACCATGGTAGCCTATTATATTCAGAATAAGTTAAACCTCATCAGTATGACACACAAGGTCCCACATTATTGGATGTTTTCCCTGCTATCCCACTCTCATATCTCATTTCTTCCCAAAGTGAATTCTATGCACAACCCTGCTTAAATAATTTTGACTCCTAGAATAGAAAGTCTTTATCACTCATCTCTTTGTCTTTGTACATGCATCTTCCTCATTGTCTATTCAGTAACCACCTACTTTGAACCTACAGTGCACCTAAATATGTGCAGTGTGCTGGGGAAGCTTACCTTCTCTTTGTTTACCTGGTAAGATTCTGCTGTAAAACCTGTCTACTCCGCAGAAGACTCTGTACTTCCTCTCTTGTCTTATGCCCCTTCTTGTTAGCACTTATCACACTGTTTCAAGTTTATTATAATTGGTCCCCCCTTAGTTCCATCCTCAAAGGCAAGAGGCATTTCTTGTTTATCTCCATATTCCCAGTTGCTAGTATTAATGTTGGTATAATAACTTTTTCATAGATTTAAGTAAGCAGAGAGCCAGATTATTCAAATTGGGAGGCATTTTAGGTATCAGCTAATCCTAAAGTTTAATGAGGAGCATGACCTACTTTTGATGAAAAATGGTACTTGATATTTGGTTTCCATGCAACTGAGGTCATAGTAAGTGAAGGAACCTCTATTGCCTGGCAAGTACATGCAGGTGCAAAGACATTCACATATCAGCTCAGCCAACCACTGTCAAGGGAGAAAATGGGGTCTGTGTGGCCAACACTTGAGGAAGCCCACCATGCAGGTCAATGTACTAGGTAGATCTCACATCTGTAGGCCAGATATGCCAATGGCCTGATAGCATCCTTGGATTCATTCCAACCCTTTCATTTGATAGGTGAAGAACCAAAACCAGGATGTAAACAAAGTTTCCCCTAAGAGACCCCTCAATCCAGAGTGTGTACCTCTCCTGTGTGCTCTCATGGCCCTCTGTATCCTTAGCCCAGTCTTACAGCAGCCTATACATCATCTTCCTTCTTCATAGCTCATGTCTTCCGAGGACAGAGAATGCCCTTTCATCTTTCACAGGACCAGGTACTGAGTTAGTGCTCAGTAGATACTCCTTGAAGAACATTAAATGGGAATCCTAGAAGGTAGCATTTGACTTTTGGCATTACTACCACCTTTAACACATAGATTTGTATATTCACCTCATAGGACATTGAATAATAACCTTTTTTACTGTCTACTTTACTTTGCTCTTGAGCTCAAGTAAGGTCATATATTGTCAGATTAACAATGTAAATATTAATCATTTGGTTTTGGGGGAGAATAAACCTGGTGGGAGTCATGAGAAGCATTCTTAGTCCTTTCCTTTTGAAGATAAAGACTTAATGTTTTTTTAATAGTTTGGTATAGTGTTGTGGTTAAGAACACAGCTTTCAGAGTCATATATTTGGTTTACCATCCCTGCTCTGATAGGCAAAATAGTTGCCTTTTAAGAGTAGTCATATACTAACCCCCAGAACCTGCAATAGGTTTGACTACCTGGCAAAAGGATTTAAGGTTGCAGATGAAATTTTAGTTGCTACTTCAATGACTTTACAGTGGGAAGATTATCATGGATTCTCTAGGTAGGACCAATCTAATCATAAGTGTCCTTGTAAGTGGAAGAAGGAGGCAGAGAGCCAGAGTCAGCGAAAAAAAGATGTGATGAAAGCAGAGGTCAGAATGACAAAGTCACTGGTTTTGAAGATGAGGAAGGAGGCCATGTGCCAAGCTATATGGGCAGCGTCACAAAGGTAGAAAAGACAAGGAAATGGTTCTGAGAGTTTCTGAAAAGATATCCAACAACCCTTTTGACTCCTTGATTTTAATTGTTCAACTTTTGACATTCTTATCTCTAGGAATTTAAGAAAATAAAAGTGTTATTTTTACCATATTGCTATAGCCCATTAACACGGACTCAGCAGCAGCTACTAAGTCTGTTTCCGTGTGTTATAACAGCCGTAGAAAACTAACATAGTAGCTATGTTACTTTGGGAAGATTACTAAACCTCTCTGAGCCTTACTTATATGACATAGTAAGTAACCAATGAGGAAAGAGCAACTTCATTGTTATGACTATTATCGTATAGACCATACTACTGGTCTAGCAATAGTTTTTTTTGTTTGTTCTTTTTTTTTTTTTTTTTTTTTTCCCTAGCAATAGTTTTAATGGGGCATAGGACCCTGTGTTAATCATAATTAGGGTCAACGTTGATTTTCCTGTTTTCGTGGCACTATCAACCTCAAGAAGCCCTGCGCAGAGAAATCTGGCTGACACATTGCAAGCATAGCTGAACACCCACTGCACTGTGCATTGCCACGTTAACTGACTGAGGTTTCTGCCAGAAATATCGGTTGCCTAGTTAAGGGAGTGTTCCTGCTTTGGAAGCCTAGGCAACTGCATATGTGAAAGTTGCTGGTTTCCCAGGATTGCAAATTAAATGTCACGGAAGACAGAAATGCTGTAAAAGGATTAAAAGGATTCTAAGAAACAGAGCAATGAATTAGATAAGAACGATGCTTATTTGGCTCAGGAAACCCTTTCATTGAAGCCATTAATGGTACCCCTTAGATCACAGGTGGCCAACACAAGGCCTGTGGGCTGAGTCAGGACCTCCACTTGTTTTATCTGGCCTGCCACCTTTGGCCTGGCACCTTGTTGCTACCTGGCTCAACTGTTAAGCGGTATATATAGTCCTGAAATTACGTTCAGCCCTTTGAAGGCAACCACAAAGCTAATATGGCCCTCAGTGAAAATGAGTTTGACATCCCTGCCTTAGATGATAGCATTCTCCTGAGCCACAGCTCCTTACATATTACAATAGAATTGAAGTTGTGCTGAATGTAGGCCAGGCACCCTTTCTCTCCTGCCTAAGACCGGAAATCAGAATAAGCTGAGTTTTTGCCACTGACAAGGTACTTACATGCTCTCTAAGATACATTTCCTATTTAGTACCATGACACAAATAGAGTAATAAATAATCACTGTGAAATTTAAATGTGATAACAATAACTAATATTTATTGGTTGCTTACTACATGCAACCAATGTTCTAAAGTACTTTATATGTAAAATTTCAGTTAGTCTTCACAGCAGCACCACAAGACGATCCAATTTCACAGGTGAGAAAACTGAGATGTAGTGAGAGTCATTCCCCAAGGTCATACAGCTAATACGTAATGAAGACACTTGACCAGTGTGCTCAAACGCCTTTCTAAGATTTGGTATGTGGCATGGTAATGGCTCAGTAAGCAGGAGTCGTTAATGTATATCTACCATGTAGTGCAGTTTTTAGGATTAAATGGGAATTTACATTAGAAATAAAAAAAGAGCATTTAAATAGATTCTGTGTTTGTTTTTCTTCTTTTGTTTTTTCACGCTTCTAGCTTGCCCAGGTTTTGCAATGGCCTCCCTACTATCCTTTCTGCTTTGTTTGCTGCCCTCACTAGGCCATGATAGTGGGCCTTGTAGGACACAAACCAGAGGATGCCATTCCCTGCCTGGAAATATATACAGGATACATTTGAGTCATACAGTGTTATCATGAAAGCCTTTCAACATGATGTGGTCAATCCTGTCCAGAGCCCCATGGCCACAAATCAAGGCTCTGTCAAAACACTGTTCCATCATCATGTTTCATTATTCTTTGGCGGAGCACATTACCACACATTATACTCAGAATACCCTTGCTCCCTTTTACTGTTAGGTGAATTTATGCCCACCTTAAAAAATTAGTGCCTGGATTGGTGTACAGTTTTTAATGAGCAATACGTGAATTGTGTAAAATGGTTATTCTGCAAATAACATCCAGATTCCCTCACTTGACCTCCTGTTCTTTGCTTTATTCATTGAAGCTCCCTTGGCCACTTCCTATAGTGTCTTAATCTTTCTGCTTGGTACACGGTTCAGGCTTTCCTGATGCTTAGGTCCAGCTACCTTCCCAGTTACTTCATTGTTTCACTTTTTTATGGAAAACCATTATTGTTGTCCATAACATCTCTCCAGACTTCCCCTGGTCCCAGGACCTTCCCTCACCAAGTGCTGGAGGTTAGGACCTAGCATTAGGTAACCTTGTTTGGAGAAGCCTTTTCTGCCTTTCCCAAGGATAGCTGTGCTCGCTTCTCTGAGCTCCTATAGAGCCAGTTCACCGTATGATTACTGTGTTTGTCTGGCTAGGGGAACTATAATGTATGGAATTTTAATTACAAAATTTTTTTATTCCTTTTTGAAAAAAAATCTGGAATAAACCAGGCTTTTGGAGAGCAGGAACTACCTCTGGAGAACTAGTTACTCCTGTTCTAGGCCTTGTCACTAAGTCTTGCGTGAACCACTGAACCTTCTCTTAATTTCACTTTCTAAATTAAAAAAATGGATACAACTATTTCTCATAGTTATGAAAATTATCTATAGTGTATAAAAGGGGACTCGAACAGTGTCTGGTATGTAGTGTCTTAATCTTTCTGCTTGGTACTAATATTTGTTAGGAAATATTACTATCTATTCATAGAGAGACATGACAATTGGCTCACATGGAGATGAAGAAGAGGAAGATATTAGTTTTTGTCCCCTCAAACCCATCCAAGGGCCACAACAGAATCAGCATTAGCTATGGCATTAGCCCCAAGTGCCAGGGTCAGCGGTAAATGTTCAGGATTAGAGATTTGTCTCTTTGCCATTGAATCTGGTGTGCCTGGAGTGGATCCTGGGCACCTATTAATGCGTTGACATTCAGCCTTCCCCAGCCCATCTTTGGTGGTAACTGCTCACTCTGTTGTCCAGGCCATTCTCCAACTTGTCTACTTTCTTACCTATATAGTAGTTAATACCTGTTTTGGAAATTGCCAATTTTCTTCTCTGAGGGCCAGATCTGGTCTCTTTAGGGTCTTGGCTGAGGTCTCCCATAAACCTGTATTTGCCTCTTGAGCACCATCAACTGGACTACTGCCTAGGGAGAGCACAGCCCTACAACACGGCTCTGGCTACCTTCCACTGCTCACCTGTTGGCACTGCTAAGATATCATCATTCCTTGCAGCTCAGAGTTCATGTGAGCTATGGGAGGGGATGACTCATGCTTTCATAAAAGTAGAAAGACTGATGACAAGTAGCTAAATTCTGATGTTCTGTTCCTTCTTTCTCAAGCCAGTTTGTGAATTCTGATGATGCACTTATCAGCAAAACTCCTTCGTTCACTTTTATAAGCACGATTTCTACATGCTCAGGAACCCTCACTACATCTTGCAAGAAGGGAAGCTATTTGATCAAACTCCGATTGCTTGCTTCTTTTAAAAATTTTAGAAAGGAGGCAGAGTTAAAAAAAATTAGAGGGGAAAATATGTTTTCTCTGAGACCTAGATATCGATATAAACTCTGAGTTTAAAAATAACTTATAGCAACTGTTACTCATTAATGATCCTTAACGTCCACCTTGTACCTAAACTAAACTCTCATTGTTAAATGAGGTTTTGTGGAAGAAAAATGCCTTAAACTACCTTTATGTAACGGAAAAGGATGTAACTGTTAAATCAAAAGTAGTGAGTATCCACCCAGGCCAATCTTTTCTTCTGTTTCTTTTTCTGTTTTTTTTTTTTTTTTTAGACTTTATTATTTTTTAGAGAGAGAAGAAGGGAGAGAGGGAGACAGACATCAATATATGGTTGCCTTTCACCTGCCTCCAGCTACAGACCTGGCTGGAGACCTGGCTTGCAACCTGGTTATGTGCCCTGGCTGGGGAGTTAAACCAGCAACCTTTGGGTTCACAGGCCGGTACCTTATCCACTGAGCTACCAGCCAGGGCTTCTTCTGTTTCTAAAGATAGCTTTGAATGAAGCAGAGGAATTCAAGATTTGCCATACCTTTTAATGCATGGATTGTCTCTCCCCGCTGTACCAGGGAGCAAACCTCAAGTCAAGGCCCAGATCTCATCAGTAGGCATTACATTCTTCCTTCATTTGTAAGTCAGTTGAAAAGTCAGAGAAGTGTTTTCTTCTGAGTACCAAACTCCCAGAGAGAGACCTTAAAAGGTAGCTCCTTGAATGTTTGCCAAATGAATTAAATGATAAACTGAAACGTGTGACTTATAATTGCTGGAACAGTTCAAGAACTGAGGAAAACTCGGAATAATCAAAAATGACTTCAGGATTAAATAGCCAACTATAACAATAGGGATGGGCAGTAATGCAGCCCTATCATAGATTAATAAGACTATACCGAGGAACTCCACCTCTATACATCTTTTTTTTTTCACTCTTATTCTACACTTTGATAATATTAGATGCTGATTTCCACCTGAAACTTATTTGAATTTTGGATTCATATTACCGTTCTTCACCTTTAAACTAGTTTATCTTCCATGATGCATTTGATTTCCTGATTTCAGGGAACTGAGGGTTGGTTATCTTTGACTCTTCCTCCTTCTATGCTTTATTGTCAGTTAATCGACATGACCTGCCAGGTTTGCATTTGAAATGTTTCTCTAGTTCATAGTGTGAGATGCAGAGGCTCTTCCAATCACATCCTAATATTCTAGTTTGGAAGTTGGCAAACAACTGCCCATGCCAACTTTTTGGGTTAATAGAAGTTTTGTTGGAATGTGGCTATATTAATTTCTTTCTTTCTTTCTTAAAGATTGTATTTATTATTTCTAGAAAGAGGGGAAGGGAGAGAGGCAAAGAGGGAGAGAAACATCAATGTATGATTGCCTTTCACCTGCCTCCAGCTATGGACCTGGCTGGAGACCTGGCTTGCAACCTGGTTATGTGCCCTGGCTGGGAATTGAACCAGTGACCTTTGGGTTCACAGGGAGGCACCTATCCACTGCGCCACCAGCCAGGGCTATATATTCATTTCTTTGTGTATTATCTGAGGCTGCTTTGGTGCTCCATTGGTAGAGCTCAGTAATTCCAAAGCCTAAAATACTTACTATCTGACCCTTCACAGAAATTGTTTTGCTGGTCCCTGTTTTAATTCATGCTCTTATACCTCTTCATCTGGGTAATTATAAACTGCCTCCCCATTGGTTTCTTTACTGTTAGTCACTCTTACACCAGTCAATCCATCATGTTGATAACAAAATCTCTTTCTATCTCAATCCCTAGTAAATGTCTTCTAATCCTCTTTTTACTCTGGCACAAGTTTAGGCGCAATGGTGAGCTAGAAAAAATAGATTCTTGCCCTCACAGCTTTGGTCTTCTATTCTAGAAGAATAGAGAGGCAATTAAACCAGCAATAACATACAATATGGCCTGTACTGTAACAGGTCTTATCTAGACAAACTGATTTAAACACTAGTTCCATTCCATACCAACTGTGTGACAGTGAGAGATTTACTAATGTTTAGCTTCAGTTTTTGTATCTCTTTCTGTGGTTCTGGTGATCAAGTGAGATTAATCTATATCGGGTACATGGCTTTGTGTGAGGCACACCCCCAATAATATTAAATAATAATTATTGGGAAAGAATAGCACTTTGGGAATATTGATCAGGAAAATGTAAGCTAGTCTTAAATGTTGGTGATTGGCTGTTATGACTAATGTTTATATTATTTATATTGAGTTTT
Source organism: Noctilio leporinus (assembly GCA_004026585.1). Lineage (NCBI taxonomy): Eukaryota > Metazoa > Chordata > Mammalia > Chiroptera > Noctilionidae > Noctilio > Noctilio leporinus. The sequence goes on along the minus strand of PVIW01002890.1, from coordinate 173,927 downwards.
CAAGGTTGCTGTAAATAGGGAGAGGAACAATTTCTGAGCAACAGTGTATGTACACATAAAGAATTGCATGGGGGGATTTTCCTAAATCCCTGAATGTTAAATAATTGCTGTCATTTCTTTGCTCCCCAAAGTATTTTGTTTATGCTGCTAATATAGCTGTTATTGCAACCTATTAGAGTTGTATTTTTGAGGGTAGATATTTTGTCTTTAATTCCCAATTTTTCTGTCTGTGAAGAGGGAGGGAAAGGCCAAAAGCTAAGGAATGGAGGCAGCCTCTAGAAATTAGATAAGACAAGGAAAGAGATTCCTCTGTATAGCTTCCTGAAAAGAACATAGCACTAGGGACATCTTGATTTTAGCCAGTGAAATCCATGTCAAACTTCTGGCTTCTAAATAATATAAGGCAACAAATTTATATGGTAATAAATTTATATTGTTTAAGCCACTAAACACTATTGTTGTTATGACAGCAGTAGAAAATTAATGATTTAAAATTTTATGCAAAATAATGGTTAAGGGCAATAGTTAGTAAATTTAGAACATAAGACCTTTGAACAAAATATACTCATTGTTGATTTTTACATATGAGTAAGACTTCATGTAGCAGTAAATAAATTTAAGAGCGAATTTCATTGAGGCTTATTAAAACTTTAATTGCATATTATGGCTGAGAGTTATCTCATGGCTGAAAGAAGGGCATAAAGGGAAAGAAGGAAGAAAAAAGGAAATATCTTCATACTGTGCCCTATTAAAAAGAAAGAGCAGCCCTGCCTGGTAGCACAGTGGATTAGGTGCCAGCCTACAAGCCCAAAGGTCACTGGTTTGATTCCCCAGCCAGGCATACAACCAGGTTGCAAGCCAGGTCTCCAGCCAGATCCGTAGCTGGAGGAGGTATGTGAAAGGCAACTATACATTGATGCCTCTCCCTCTCTCTCACTTACCCTCTCTCTAAAAAATAATAAATAAAATCTAAAAAAAAAGAAAGGTTTAAATATTTTAGTTTTTTAATTATTGAGGGGCAGCCTGAATACAAAAATCATCAAGCAGGAAACATCTTTTATCATTTCTTTTAATTCCTGGTATTTGCATTGAACTAATTCAATGGGGAAGTTTTTCTTCTCTTATGCCTTATCTAAGCAACCATTTCAGCTTAAAAGAATAAATAACACAAATAGGCTTCATAAAGATATTGCATCCATTCATGAAAATAATAGACAGAACTGAATTATTTATAAACCCAATTATTTTTACAAGGACAGTGAATGACAAGTAATGGTGAAGAAGTGCTTTGTTGGTAATAATAACTTTTAAAAAATTGGGAAAAGGCCCTGGCTAGTAGCACAGTGGATAAGGTGCCAGCCTGCGAACCCAAAGGTCGCTGGTTAGATTCCCAGCCAGGGCACATAACCAGGTTGCAAGCCAGGTCTCTAGCCAGGTCCATAGCTGGACCATAAATTGATGCTTCTCTCTCTTTCTTCCTTCCTCCCTGCTTTTCTCTCTAAAAATAATGAATAAAATCTTAAAAAAACAATTGAGAAGAGGACTGGCAGGGTGGCTCAGTTGTTTGGGGCATTGTCCCATACACCAAAAAGTTGTGGGTTCAATCCTCAGCTAGGGCACATACCTGAGTTGTATGTTTGTATGTTCAATTCCTGGTCAGGGCAATCAATTGATGTTTCTCTCCCAATGCATTTATCTCTCAATCTCTCTCTCTCTCTCTCTCTCTCTCTCTCTCTCTCTCTCTCTCTCTCTCTCTCTCCCCTCTCTCCCTGCCCCCTCCTGCCTCCTCTTTCTCTCTCTCTAAAAGCAATGGGCATATCCTTGGGTGGGGATTAAAAAATGGTAAGAAATCTGTGTCAGGTTTTAAAATTTAACAGTAAATCTACAGTGGATTAATAAAAGCTCTTGAAAAGAGGTCTGATTGTGACTTTAATCATCCTGGCAATGCTACAGGCTAGCCCAGTATCACAATATTGCCTTGATGAAGCCACAGGGGTTTCATAGTTTCCATTGGGAATTTGATGTGTAAAAAATCACTCATAGCCTAGAAAGTTTGCGCAGAGACTCATAGTCTTTTTCTTGGAAAAACTGAAGTACTGCCAAACAACAAAAAGGAGTTTCTGTGGGCATCTTAGTGTTGGATCACGACAGGCAAAAATAAAGACAGGCTTCTCATGAGTTAGTCCTGACCCACATTTTCCAGGTTAGTATTAATGTGTTAAAGAGATCAAAGTAGCTAAGAAATTTGTAACAACTTCCCCTTGCTCTTTCCTTTCTCCCTTTTCTTTACTAAAAGAAAAAATTCAAAAGTCAATAATTGTTCTCAAAATATAAATTGTATGTATGACATTTAAAAGGCTATATAACTTCAAGCTCTGGCTGGTAGCACAGTAGATAAAGCATTGGCCTGCAAACCCAAAGGTTACTGGTTCAATTCCCAGCCAGGGCACATAACCAGGTTGCAAGCCAGGTCTCCAGCCAGGTCTGTAGCTGGAGGCAGGTGAAAGGCAACCATATGTTGAAAAAAAAAGTAAAATAAAAATAGTCTATATAACTTCAGATGAGTGGTTGAAGGTAATAGAGCATTTTCTTTCTTTGTAAATTATATTGTATTGATTATGTACTCATAGTTGTTCTGATGTTTCCCCTATTTCCCCCTCCATAGCACCTCCCACACCCTCAAGCAATCCCCACACCAATTTTTTGTCCATTGGTCATGCATGTAACTTATTTGGCTACTCCATTTCCTATACTATACATTCCCATAGCCGCCCTGTAACTACCCACTTGTACTTCTTAATCCCCTCACCTCTTCATACATTCCCCCACAACCCATTGTCATCTGGCAACCATCAAAATGCTCTCTGTATCCATGATTCTCTCTCTGTTCTTATTTGCTTTGTTTGTTTTTTAAATTCAGTTGTGTTTCAGGTATGTATTTTTGGCCATTTTGTTGTTCACAGTTTTGATCTTTTTCTTAAATAAGTCCCTTTAACATTTCATATAATGATGGTTTGGTGATGAACTCCTTTAGTCTTTTCCTGTGTGTGAAGCTCTTTATCTGCCCTTTGATTATAAATGATAGCTTTGCTGGGTAGAGCAATCTTGGATATAGGTAACTTCTTTTCATGGCTTTGACTATATCTTGCCAATCCCTTCTAGCCTGCAAAGTTACTTTTGAAAAATAAGCTGACAGTCTTATCAGAATTCCCATGCATGTAACTAACTTATTTTTATTTTGCTGCTTTTAAGATTCTCTCTTTAATCTTTAACCTTTGGCATTTTAATCATGAAGTGTCTTGGAGTGGTCCTCTTTGTATCCAACTTGTTTGGGACACTCTGGGCTTCTTGGTCTTGCATGTCTATATTCTTTACCAAATTAGGGAAGTTTTCTTTCACTATGTTTTCAAGTAGAGTTCAGGTTTTTTGCTCTTTCTCTTCTCCTTCTGTCACCCCGATGATGTGAATGTTGGACCTCTTGAAGTTGTCCCAGAGATTTCTTATACTATCATTATTCTTTTTGGATTCTTTTTTCTTCTCATTGTTCTGATTGTTTTGGTTTTTTCTTCCTTATGTTCCAAATCATTTATATGCTTCTAGGCTTTACCAACTTTATTGTTGTTTCCCTATAAATTGTGCTTTATTTCAATTAGTGTAGCCTTTGTTTCCGATGGGATCTTTTTAATACTGTTAAGGCCCTTGCTAAATTCCTTGTGCACCTTTATAACCATTGTTTGGGACTCTGCATTTGATAGATTGCTTATCTCCATTTCATTTAGCTCTTTTTCTGGAGTTTTGATGGACCATGTTTTTTTATATCTTCATTTGCCCCCCTGTGCTTGTTCCTATGTATTAGGTAGAACTTCTTTGACTCTATGCTTTGGTAGTGTTGCCTAATGTAGTAGGTGTCCTATAGGGTCCAATGGCACAGCCTCCCCTATAACCTAAGCTGGATACTAGTTGTGTCCTTCCTTTAGGATGATACACCTTATTCTTGTCATTGAGCCTTAGTTGCTGCTGGCAGATCAATGGGGGGGATTTGCTCAGGCCAGTCAGTCAGGCTGTAAGGATTGGCTGTGACCACTGACCACCAACCTCCATCTTACACGTAAGGTCAGCTGTACAGGGGCAGGGTAGTGGTACTATGATGTGGTCATTAGCTCTCCACCGGGTGTGCTGGCCCTGGCATTTTCTGGGTGGTGCAGGCCAAGATCAGCTCCCATCTGTGTTTTGCCTGAGGCCACTCTGCCTGAGCTATAAATCAACCTGAAATGGCTGCTACTTGTGCTGGGCTTGGAGATTTTCAGGTGAATCCAAGCTGTGAATCTAGGCTGGCTGCTGCTAGTGCTGGGCCTGGGGCTCACTGAGGCAGTTGTTTCTTGTTAGGGAGGATGTAGGAAGTTGTGCATCATGAGCCAAGACCAGCCATTCATATGGAAAAGCTGTTTGGGTGGGCCCATTATTTGGGTGGGGTGGAGTCTCTGGGGATCTCCAAGTGGGCCAGGCAGTGTTGATATAGTCTCAGATATGGCACCAGCTTGCCAGCTCTGTGACTTTTGGGGGAGTGGGTTTAGAAAAGGGACAGTGGCCTCTGCCCACCTTGATGCCAGACATTTCAGTTTCTCCTTGGATACCACTGGTGCCTTTCCAGCAGCTATTCTGATGCTGGAGCTCAGAGTCTGAGTAGGTGAGTCAGTGTGCGTGTTCTTTAAGAGGAACTACTTGGGGCTCCAGCATTTTCTTCCACCCACTCAATCCACATTAGTTTTGTGGCCAGGAGTTGTGGGGATTTATCTTTTTGGCACTGGAACCTGGGCTGGGGGTGGGGGCTGATGTGAGGCTTGGGCTCCTCACTCTTGAGATATCTCTCCCAAATTTTTTCCACCATATGTGGTGTGGGACCAGCCTATTCTACATTGTATCCCTCCTACTAGTCTGGATGAATGTGATTTCATTAATTCCATAGTTGTCCGACTTCCATTCAACTTGATTTTTGATGGTTCTGAGTGATGGTTGTTCTGTATTTAGTTGTAATTTTGATGTGGTTGTGCAAAGAGGCAAGCCATGTTACCTACATTGCCATCTTGACTGGAATTCCCAAGCATTATTATGTTCGGTGAATAATTTTTCTTGTTTATAAATGTTTCCTTTGGACTTTGCAGAAATCCAGTGTAAAGATGTATGATTGTTTCAACATTATTCTGAAGGATATGCCAGAACCAAAGCTGGGTCTGTAAAACTAAGAGCAAAAGCATCTGGCATAAGGCTGCTAAACTCTTAATTAAGGTTTACTATTTTTGTTCCCAGAATTCCAAGAGATATGTTTTTTTTTTTTTCCTAGTTGACACTTTGTTTAGGCTGTCTATTCTTTGTTAGAGACAACTTTATTTCTGAGTTTAATAGATAGCTAGAACATTTTGCTAAGTGAAAAAGCCAGTCAGAGAAAGGCAAATACCGTGTGATTTCACTCATGCATAGAATCCAATGAACAATCTGAATTAACAAGCAAAATAGAGACAGACTCATAGATAGAGATCTGGCTGACAGTTATTGGGGGAAGGGGAAGGGGTAGAGGGATCAAGCAAAAAGTTAAAAGGACTCATGGACATGGACAACAGTGTGGTGATCATGGGGGAGTATAAGGGGAGTAAATGGTAATAAAAATACAATTAAAGTATAAGAAAAATTTTAAAAGAATTAATGGTCAACATTAGATTTTTGTGATAAAAGCTTTTTTTTTTTTTTTTTAAAGATTTTATTCATTATTTTCAGAGAGAGTGCAAGGGAGAGAGGAAGAGAGGGAGAGAAACATCAGTGTATGTTTGCCTTTCACCTGCCTCCAGTTGCAGACCTGGCTGGAGACCTGGCTGGAGACCTGGTTATGTGCCCTGGCTGGGAATTGAACCAGCGACCTTTGGGTTCTCAGGCCAGCACCAATACACTTAGCCACACTAGCCAGGGTAAAAGGCTTTTTTTTTTTTTTTTTTTTTTTTTTTTTTTTTGCATTTTCCCATATCAATTGAAAATTTTGATTGATTGGGTGCTGAAAATATTTTAATCCAAAGTTTCAAACAGCATGGCGAGAAGAAACTATAGTACAAAAGTGTATTCAGTGGAAAGTAATTCTTCACTATCCCAAGCCTTTCAGTGGAAACCACTATCAGTGAGTTTTTAATCAGCCTCCTAGAAATAGTGTGCTTTTACTTAAACCACATATTTATTTTGTTATTTTATAGCTGGCAGTTTCCGCACTGTGTTTTTCTCATTTAACAATGCACTTCAGAGACAGTTTGATATCAGCACTTATAGATTTTACCTTATACTTGTCAACATTCCTTTGAATAGATGAATCATAATCTATTTAACTGACCTCCTATTGATGAGGTTATTTCCAAGATTTTACCATCAAACAATTCTGCAGTGGGTGAACTTACTTAAGCAGACCTTTCTGCAGACATGAGTACATCTGTGGAATATATCCCTAAAAGTTCAGCATGAGTAAGGGTGGGAAATGTGTTTGAACCATTCATAGAATTTTCTATATGGTTCTTCAAAACACATGTGCCAATTTATACTCCCACTGATGGTGTCTGAAAGTCTTCTATCATTGTTTCTCTAGCCCAGTGTTATCAGTCTTTTAATCAATTGTTAATGAGACAAGTGTAGTGGAGACTTGCTGTTTTAGTATGTACTTGTTCAGTTAGGGATTTATTCAAAAAATACTTTTACAAGTATATTTTGAGAGAATTATACTTCTTAAGAGAAAGATTAAGAGAAAAATTAAGAGATTGTTCCACATATCTATTGCTACAAACAAACTATTCCAAAACTTAGTAGCTCAAACCATTTCATTCCTATTTTATCTCCTGATCCTGTGGGTTAGGAATTCCAACAGAACATGGGAACAGCCTGAACCTGTTCCAGGATCCCCGGGGTCTCAGCTGTGCTCACTCTGATGGCTGGAACCTGAAATAATGAGTTAGCCAGAGGCTTCTTAGGATCCATCTGTCTGTCTCTCTCCTTTCCCTCTTTCTGCACTAAGTGCTCTCCAGCTGCCTAGGCTGGACTTTTATACAAGGCTGAAAAAGATAAAAAAAAAGGCTTAGTGGTTAAGAACTGATCTAGTTGTTGTTCATAACCTATCTTTTTTGAAGACATATATTTTCTCAAAATCTTTATAAATGCATCAACTTCATGATTCTGAAACATTTTATTTTTTGTATGAGGTCTTTAAATATGATTAGCTAATATAGAGGACTATGACAATTCACAAATGGAATCCTTTGTTATCCACTGATTGGATTGACTAGTTTTTCCTAGGTTCAGCAGGGTCGTTTCTTTCCTTATATTCTGTACAACATTAGTAATAGTGAAAGTAATTTTTTAGAGGAAATGTAAGCAACACTTTGCTTACATATATACATATATATATATATATATATATATATAAAATACATATATATATATAATTTAATTTAAAATAAGATTCTTTTTAGCAGATGCCAATACTTTACCTCCCACCAAATAAATCCATGTCTTGTCTCCATTGGAGTTGCACTCTGATAAGATCAGAGAGAATAGTCAATAATTACACAAAATACAATTACAAATTGTGCTAAATGCTATGAAATGTGTAAGATCCTTATGTGGTTTAGGGGATTTGAGAAAGGCTTCCTTGAGAAATAAAATTTGAATGAGATTAGATAGAAGAAGAGGAATTAAGTAGGTAAAGAATACCAACGTGGGAAATGGGGCTACAGGAAGAGATGAGTGTGGAAAGAGGGAAGCAATAGGTAGGACATGTCTTTCAGGAAAAGGCCAGAGCATTTCCAAATTCCTTGAAGTGGGAAGGAACTTGAAGTGGGAAGACTCAGGGACCTGAAACAAAGTCATATGGCTACAGAACAGAGAGCTGAGAGAGAAATGAGGCTTTGTTGGATGATGTCCATCCAAGTGAGCCACACTGGTTGGGAATAAAAGAAGGGAGTTAATGTAAGGAATTAGGTGTTTACAAAATGATTTTAACAGTTCAGAGGGGGCAGAAGTCAGGAATTCTCTTACAAAAGTATTGATTTCAAGATCCAACTTCTGTGGTTACAAAACAGATGTCAGCTTGCTACCACTGCTACGACCACAGCCACAATTACTTCACATTCATGCAGGTGGTGATTAGATGCTGGAACAAGGAATCCAGCCACCTTAGGCTCTGACATCTGTTGGAACTTGAGGAAAATAGCCCGTACCTCCTTTCTACCTCCCAAATCTTGAATGATTGCATCTTTGTGACAGAAACAAAACTGAAGGCATATCCCTGTTTGCAAGAGAATTGTCTTCAGGTTTGTAATTGTGCAATATATAAAAACAGTGGGAATGGATGAGTCCATAGACAATATCCACCGACCAAACATAACTCTCCTAAGAAACATTGATAAATAAATCAGGGATGAGAAAGGAAGAATGAACCACAGCAAATGCTTTTTGATATCCAGCAATAATTGATGGCTGTGGTCTGAGGAGATAAAAATTCAAAATTTCTGATATTGTATTGGCCATTAAATATTTATCATACTTCTTGGACAGTTACCCCCGCAATGGACAGTAACTTGTTTTCCTAATCTGTGAAGAAGTTGAAAAAAATTCTAAAGCGTTAACTTAGAGGTCAAAATGTTTCACTCACATCTCACTAAAAGATAAGCATTTGTGTGTAGGATTTTTTATAGGTAAAAGTGTTATGTGTAACAGTTCTTTCAGAGATGACAAGAGTTGTGATTCAGTTTTACACTAAAAGTAATATATGTGATTGCCTTACTTGGTTTTTAAGAAATAGTGTTAATTGCCTACTACTTGATGTGTCATAGTGGGAGAAACATGGTCATTAGCATTAGAAAATATGTGCTCTAGTTCTTGCCTCTTTTTTGGGAAAGTTACAACCTCCTGGTGTGTCTCGGTTTTCACAGATGTAAAGTTCGAAGCTTGAGATTAAAAAATTTCCCAAATGCCTCTGCTCTAAAGTTCTGTCTTATTTTATAAAGGGACTAATTTGAGTTGTATGCAGACATAACCGCAGTGACGCTCAAAGAGATGATGTGTCAAATGATTTAGACTCTCTTCCGTGCAGTTTGAAGTCTTAGAGATAGCTTAGGCACTTTGATCTATTTTTCTATTCTTGCTTTAAAAAAACAAGCCTTTATGGGGCTGCTTTTCTCTTCACATCTCACCACAGCTTCCTTTTTTGTTTCTGAGGTGGAAACAATCAGCACGATGTACCTATTTTTCAAGAAGAAAGTTTGCAGTCATGGAAACATTCCTTTAAATCACCCCGTGTGACCTTTTATGATGAGCAGAATGTACGACAGTTCAGCATCCACAGCACAGTCTGTTTAACACCTGTCACTGGTAGCTGGAAAATATCATGGGGGCAGCTGAGGGCCAGGTCCCCGCTGGAGACAATGCAAGCATTTTGCCCTACGGTGGGCTCCATCCCCATCCGTCCCCTCCACTCTCTCGGAAGCCTCTTGTGCTGCTGCCAAACCAGTGAGATCCTCCCTGGGATGTGAGGCTTCTTAGTTTGAAAAACCAATTTTATAAACAATAAAATTTCACTTCTTTCGGTCCTTACTGATTGCAATTGCTTGAGATTGATGCTGGGTTTTCATGGCCTGCTTTTTGAAATCTGAACAAAAGCCTCCCAGGCTCTGCCGGAGATGCCAGCTGCAGCCTTGCTATGAGGACTTGTAAATGCTAGCTTATTCCATGAAAGAAAGTAGGCATTTGAATTTGTATTGGGCATTTTTCCCTTCCAGCTGCAGAGTTATTTTATTTTTTCCCCCTAATGTGAAGATATTTTTCTTATGCTGATGCTTCATCTATTCTTATTTGGCCATTGGAGTAATTTATTGAATGCCATCTTTCTGGAAGGAGCTCCGTCTCTCCAGAATTAACATGCTGAGTCAAAAGATGTTCCCTAAATCCACCAAGCAAAAGCATCAGGACTCCTGATGACATCAAACTTACCCTGTAAGAGGACTCTTGAGCCTGGAATGCCTATGTCTTCAATCTCTTCAAAGAAACTAATTAAAAATGTTATTTTTCTGCTTGATGTAGCATTACAAAAGTAAGAAAGCATAATGGAATTCTGGGAAGAACTTAGGAGGGATGAAGGAAGAGTGCTACAGTGAAAGGGGAAGTAAAAATGGTAGGAGGGATCAACTATCAAAGAGGCCACAGGGACAAAGACAGTTTCCTGCAGCAAGAGATGAAAGGATGCATCCTTTTTCTCACATTCCTTCTTCTGCCTCCTCCTAACTTAATCCACTGAATTTAGTACTTCTAGAATTCTCCTGATTAAATCCCCTTCTGAGATGTCCAATGTTGTATGCCATTCCTTATGCTACCTTTAAAAACAATTCAAAGCTAACTTTCTAGGAGGGTGAGGGAGACCCTGTGAAAGAGGCCTACAGGCTGAAGACTGCTGAAAATATTACCTGGGAACTGTTCATTTATTGAGCTCATGCCCTGTGTTATGCCCTATAGCAGAAGCTGGGATACCAAAATAAATTCTGACCTCAAGAAGTTCACCCTGTAGTGGGAAAGTGAACAGACTATTTCAGTAGAATGAGACACATACTAAATTGGAAGGGATATACTAGTGTTTTGGGGGGATGGTTTGCTTAAAGAATAATTAACAGGTGAGGTTTGTGCTGAATATTTGAAGGAGTACTGGTGGTTTATCAAGAGGTCAAAAGCATAGTAAAGGAAAGGTGTGATGGGGTCAGGGGTAGAGAATTCAGCAGAGGGCAGTAGGATATGCAAAACTGTGGAGAAAACCTTCCCCAAAGATCCATTATTGGTTTGGCATGTTTGAATACCTGGTTGAAGAGATGTGTGGTGGTTATAGGAAGTTACAGTATGAAATAAATACATATCAAAACAGTAGAACTTTCCCTCATTGCTTCAGTAGCTATGTTAGTTTTTGTTTAATTGAAGATCTTCCCTTTTCCCACTTACTCTGCTTCTCAAATCATTAATACCATCATTAGATTCTTAAGACTCCTCAAACTGAACTTTAAATTTCAAGGAGATCTTTAAAGCTTTGACTTACTAAGATGGATGAGGTAATGATAGAGGGTTTTAAGGGAGAGAAAAACACATATCATTTGTGACAGGCTATGGGGGGAAAAGGGCCAGGGTGACTGGTGGTGGGTGGGGTAGGTTGTGAGAGTAGAAAGTATGGAGATGCCCAAAAACCACCTAAAACAAGTATTGAAACTAACAGGAAAACAAACTGAGACCTTCTCTTTCTACTGGAATGTGATCCTGCATCTGAAACTACAGAGACAGAACAGGAAACATATATGGGGACTGCACATCAGTAGATTCATGGACTAAGCAGAAGTTCATGCCTTCATGGAATCCGGGGCAGGGATAAGTAAATGGGAGAGGATTAGGCCCAAAGTAATGGGTAAGGCTTAAGAAGAGGTTGAAGCTTAGTAAGAGATAAAGGTTGGGATAGGGACCAAAGTTGATGAAGTTTCTCAGAGGTAGAGTGAGGAATTGGGACTTAATCAGGAATGCCTGACTGCTATCTTGGTATGAATGCAGCCGTTGTGACAATTCCATATCAAAATTGCTCCTTTTATACATTGTGTTGGAATGTTCTTTGAGCTAAGAAATACCAGTGCTGAGGCAGGGTACAAAGTTGAGACCAGAGAGGCTTTTTAGCCTAGAACCAAAATTCAGTCTATGTTTTCTCTGGAGAAAGGATCTATCACTTACCCCAGAAATCTGGCAAAGGAAAGAATTTAGCATATGTACTGGAGCCCTGAGAAACTAAAGGAAATAGATTTCAAATTTCCATCCAAGAAAGCACTAGTATTTTCAGGATAGGTGATTAGTTTTATAGTCTGAGGATCATTAAGAATTCTCTCAACATCTGAATGCAGTCTGCATACTCAGTGTTGATAAGTGTGCTCTGCACCATTTCTGTTAATTATACTTAATATAAATTTATGTTAAAAGTGCTTACCAAATATTTATAGATATTCCCAGGAGTTCTGGCCAATGATGAGGTGGAATGCCCTCCCCACTTACCATAGACATGAAAATACTTGCGTAGAGAACTCATGAATAATTTTAGTTTTGAAAATGCTATATAATTTTAGTTTCACAGTGAGCAAGTATACCATACTGATATGGTTGTGAGCAGACAAGCATTCTTATAAGCAGGAAGTCATGCATTAAGAGTTGTGGAAAGTTTATGTTCTAGTCCTAGGAGATTTAGCAGAGTAATGGATCAAGTAAAAGGAAATGGGAAGAGGGGTTAGCACAAATGAGGATAACATGGAAACCAGAGTTCTTGGCAAAACTGCAGAGCAACAAACTATCTGAAGTCAAGGGATGGAAACCTGATCAGAAATCTGAAAGCAGTTTGCATGACTATATTTAAATGTATTTAGGATTGAAAGATAATAGTGAAGGCATAAACCAACCATCATTGTAAGGAAGAGCAGGACAAGAGGCATGATGAGCTTCAGTGCATTTATGAAAATGTGTTGTGATGATTCTAGCTTGCTTTTGATATCTCTGAAAGCAACTGAGATGTAACACAGAGCTTTGTACCCTAAACTGGTTATTCCTTTATACAACCTTTTTAAAGGATCCATCACATAAAGAGAACCAACCTCAGGCAGGTTCCCTGTGGACATTCCTCCAGGCATCCTCATGCTTAACATGGAGGCAAAGCAAAGGAGCTTTTGGTCATAGGGCTACGCATAGCCAGTCATATGGGCAGGGTGACCTGTGCCTGGGAGAGGAACTAGAGAGACTGGGCATGTCGATTCTTAACCTGTCAATGACAGATGAACACAGATAAACAGAATTTTCATGTAACGTCTCATGGAGAACATAAGATGCAGCGATTCAAATTTTATCTATTTTTGAAATGTTATCTCATCACATATTTTAGATATAGTAAACAGTAAAAGTGTGGTAGGCTCTTGAAGGCATTAACTAGTCTCATACAGCAATAACTCTTAAACGTTAACACGGTGAGCCCCTGACTAGAAAGTACTACATTACCTGCAGGAGGATTTGAAGCTTGGCACCTCCACTGACACTTTGCTTTGATTAGGGCTCCTGCCAATAATTTGATCAATGTTCTGCTTGCCTAGTGGAACCTCCTAAATTCTCATTTGCAACTGTCACTTTTCAGGGACTTGCAAACTCTCAGATCATTAAAGTGGCATGCCATGTGACTCAGGTTTGACAGACAACTGCTTACTAAAAATATCTGTCCCAATCAGTGCTGATGTTCTAAAGGGATATTTTCAGCTTCTTGTTCTCTCTCCCTCTCTGTGATGACACTGTACCCAGTGAGTTCAAAGCAGTAGGAGAAATAGCATTATTAAAGGCAGCAGGTTATTGCACTGCACAGCCTGCCAGTGGGTTTTGGGCCACAAGCAGGAACCCACACAGAGTCCTCTGAAGGTCTCTGATCCCTGTAGTGCAAGGACCTGTCACTGCACACACCTATGCTTTCTAGACAGCCGTAACTCTTCTTCCAAATGGAAGAACTGCTTAATGAGAACTGCTGTCCCTGTTGCTTAGTTGGGTAGATTTGATCTGACTTTGTTCAAGGCCCTTATAATCTCTCTTGGTTCATGCTCAGTTGGGGTGTCAGAGATGAAGGCTTGCATGATTTCTCAAATTGACAAGTAGTGATGGTCATCGGTGGAGAAGACGAGATGCATTGTGAGAAAAAGATCTCAAAACACATCATTGCCGTTTAATCTATGGTCCCCTCAACTCCTCTTTGCATAGGTCCTGTGTTTTTAAACAGCGTAACACAAAGCAAGGGAGAAATTTGCCTTTTAAACTCTACTCTTTTGTGAATTCTACTCACAGCCTCTTCCCACTACGGGCTTTGAAATTTTAACTGCAGTTGCCTTTGGGATTTATCCCATCCAGCATATAGCTTTATTACTAAAGGGAAAGCTTTGAAATGTTCCTGACAGTTCTATTGAAAAACACCTCTTTCCAAGCCCAGTACCACCTCAATAAAGATTCCCCAGTTGCACAGAAATAAGCTGTTATTTTTTCCTGTGTCATATTTTCAAAGATTCTCTTTTTTACTCCAAGTCTAGATGCCAAAGGTTGTGCTGTTCAAATAGTTCACCCTCATTATGTGAATGTTATGTTTGCTGACAGTTGCTTTTACCAAATCCTTTTTTGTAATTGAACACGATGAAAATGTTATTGTCATTTTTTTTGTTTGTTTGTTTCTTTCTGCCATGATGTCCCCAGTACTCTAGAATTGGACTGAAGGATGAGCGCTGCCAGCTACCCAGATTTCTGAGTAGCTGAGGCACAGGCAGAGAAAATATAACTAGAGGTATTTATCTCACAATATGATTGTGCCTTTCAGTCTGGACCATTTTTCCTCTGGGTTTGCTGCACAATTGTCATCTGGGAGTCCTTTTATCTTCTTTCTAGGATTTCTTTAATTCATCTTCTGTTTCCTGGATCCTATATTTTCATCTTTTTGGTTTTTTGTTTAAGTTTACTCCATTCATTTTGGTAAAACATATCAGTGGCAGGAGATTCCAAGGTTATTTCTACCATGATCCCCACATCCTGGTGTGAATGCCTCTCTGTGCAAGTGGGGAGGGGAGAACCCAGGGACTTACTGCTAGGCAAGAGAATGTGGCAAAGGTAATGGGTTGTCATTTCCATGATTATATTACATGAGATTGTGATGCTGGTCTTGCTAGAAGGCTGTTTCCTTTGCTGGCTTTAAATAAACAAGCTTCCATCTTGTGAGCTGTACTAGAGAGGGCCACCATGAAGGAACAGAAGGCAGCTTCTGGCTGACAGTCAGCAAGAAGCAGAGGTCCTTTGTCAGACATCTTGCAAGGAATTGAATTCTGCCAACAAACAACTAAGCTTGGAAGGAAATCCTTCCCTAACCAAACCTTTAGGTGAAGACCCAGTCCTGACCATCACCAAGACTTGCAGAGGACACAGTTATGTCATGCCCTCAGATTCCTGATCTAAAGAACATGTGCAATGATAAATGTGTGTATGTTTAAGACACTATATTTATGATAATATTGCACCATAGGACATGAATATACATTTTGGTGCTGATAATGAAGTGTTGTTAGAACAAATACTTAAAATGTGGGAATAACTTTAGAATGAGACAGTAGGTGATACCTGCTGGAATTGGTGAATGATGGAGAAAGCTTAAGTTGCCTTGACAGATGTTACTTTCTCTGAATTCTCATAGTATTAATTTTTCATAATATTCATTTTCCTTTTTCTTGTTCTGATTTATATTGTACTTATTTACATATATGTATATGTGTATTTTTAAGTAGATTGTGAGCTTATTGAATAACCAAATCCTCTCTTAGTTGTTATTTTGACCCCTTTGCTGTACCATCTCATTCCCTCAATCTTCTTTCGAATGAATGAATCAATTAATCAATTAATGCAGTCAGTATACTATCATAGTCTGACTACTTTTATTACTAAACTTAAAGTCAACTCTTCACATAACCAAGTGACCTTACTATGGGAGCATACTCAGTAGTGACTTCTTTCCTTTGATGGAATGGTAACTTGCTTTCTGGAATGATTTTGCCCTTTAATGAAACCTTTATCAGCAGCACAAGTACTTTTTTTTTTTCTGTCACTGCCCTCAGAATGTAAAAATCAACATGATTCTGTCAGCTGTGTTTATAATTTCTTTAGGAACACTTTTTATTTCTTTTGAAATGATATGTGAGAAAAGGAAAACCATATAATTAAGCAAAACATAAATATGTACCATGCAGAGTTTTGCCTTTTGTTTTCTCCTTAATCAGATTTGCATGTATAATGTATTTTGAAAATACCGACCCACTTATACGTGTATTTTTCTCTGATGCTGAGAAAGGGGTTGCTTTGTTGTTTTCCTCACGAAGCCTCTTTATTAGCTCTTCCTCCAAACCTGTTCCATCCAGGCATGTATATTTGCTTTGTTTCCTAGTTCAGAGTGTTGTATTTCCACAGCTTTTATTCTGCAGTTATTTGACAACTTCTCTGTTTTCCCACTTTCTAACCTCTGTTTTCATCTGGCTTATAGTCTTTGACCTGCATTCTGGTATGGCAGAGGTGTAACCTCTGTACTCTCTGACTGCAAATTATTTCTTAAAGTAATGTGATGTTCTTGGAAAAGTAAGGGTGTAGGGTTAAAAACCCTGAGCTTGTATTTTAATCCTAGTATACAGTGATTTCTGATAAACTGTGTCCCCTCTCTGGACATTTCTTTTCAACTAGAAAGTAAATGGGTTAGACCAGTGATTTTTCAATCTTTTTCACCTCAAGGTACACAATAAGCTAATTACTAAAATTCTTTAACACACACAAAAATATATTTTTTGCCCATCTGACCAAAAAAAAAAAAAAAAAAAGGTATAATTTTGATTCAGTCGTACCATATGGCTACTGTCATTTTCTTTTCTTTCTTTCTTTCTTTCTTTCTTTTTTTTTTTTTTTTTGACAACCTAAGGGAAAGAAAGTTAGTGTCCCTGCTTAAAAAGTCAGGTATTACATGTTTTAAAAACTCTTGAAGCACACTAGTTGAAAATCGCTGGGTTAAATCAAACTATAGTTTTCAAATGATAATCCTTGAGAAGCCAAGATGCAAGAGAATACATCCCTGGCCATGGGAATAGAGAAGGGCAAGCCATACACACATGTACACAATAGTTGTTCTAGCCAAAACTAGAGTGGGGAAATTGGGCTTCCAACAGGATGAAATCACACCGTGACATCTTATACCCCTATCCCTAACATACAAAAGTGTATAGGGGCAACCATGGTACAATAAAGCCATTTAAATTTGCGGTGAGACATTGTTTTTAGAGTTTGAGTAGAATTCATCAAAGAAGATGATAGGATAGTTTCAACTTTCGGTTTTATTTTATATGTTGAAAATCCTTGCAGAAGCTTATTTAAAATAAATATTATGTATCTAAAAGTTTAACATAGAGATTATAAACCACTGAACTATCTGATGTTATGATCCCCTTTAACCCTAGATATTATGCCTGACTCACTAGGCAATGCAATGACTGGCCCAATGGGGTTTTTATTTGGTGGCTTCTGGCTGAAATGTCAAAAGGACATTTGGAAGGGGCAAGTTAAAGGACAGCATACGACATCTCTAAATCTGTGCACTATAAAGCTCAGTGGTATGTTTTCACATGCTCTGTCATCTCTGACTTCATTTGATCGTAACAAGTGTTATTCCGGGTCTCCAAGAATAAAATTTTATTTACAGGAATAGGGTTTTGGAGTCAGTCAGTGGATCTGGGCTTAAGTCCCGGTTTTATAACTTAATTACTGTGATGTCTTGCACAAGTTATTCTATCTACTTAATGCCTCACTTTTATCATTTATGAAATGTGACTAATTATGTCTTTTACAATTGTTTAGCATTAAGTTACAACTATAAAAACTGATATTAAGGTTTTAATATAGTGCCTGGTAAATGATGCATAAATGTATCTACTGTTGCTGGTGGTGTTGGTACAACTCTCTTTTTAGACTTCGCTACAGAAATACTTCTGCAAAGCCTTCCTGTATTATCTTCATCACACCTGAGATGTTTGGTTCCTTGTGTTTCTACTTTCCTAGACCATACCCCCTTTAGATAACTTTTTCCCCCTCTATATTCCAGTTTCATATTGCATGCTCCTTGAGTAAAATACATAAAATTCATTCATGTGCCTTCATTTTTAGTGCCTAATACAGTATCTGTATTACAATAATACTCAATAAATAGTTGTTGAATGAACGAATGAATCCTCAAATGAAATTCAGGTTCTTTGAACTGATATTGGTTCTTAGTCAATTTTTGCTCTTTGTTTCATCTACACTTAACTGAAGCAGTGGAAGCATTGTTTATATAAATAGTTTTTAGAAGCTTAGTATGCTATGAGCCACAAGGGAGATAACTCTAAGCCAAATTGCATGCAAGCACAAATTTTGCTGAAAATTTTGTTCAACTCAAGGGCATAATTTAGTTTTATTCTTTAGATATACAAAGTTGTAGATGAACCACCAACATAGCCCATTATATTAAAAAATAATCATTTTCATAGACCTAATAAAAACTCCATTTCTCTCAAAGTGACTTTCTATATAAAGCAGATTTGAAAGGAATTTCTTCTTCAATTCCTCTGTTCTTTCTTGTTTATATAATTTCTTCTACATATATTTATTGTGCGCTTACCTACAGGATGCCAGGCATTATGACAAATGCTAGCTATTAAGCCATAAACTTGAGATAGATATGATCTCTGGCCTTGTGGAATACACCTTCTACTGAGGAGTTCAGGCAGGTATCTGCGTTCCTGTGGATGAGCTCGAACTCTCCCTGGCGAGCCTGGAGGTGGGCTGTTACACCCACAAGAGTTGTCAGGTTGCTCTGGGCAGAGCAGCTTCCTGATTTTCAAAGGATATTTTGGACACTGAGAAGGTACCTGCCCATTCTTTGGTTTATATAGAACCCTACAAACCTGAGAAACTTAACACAAATCTGGCTGAGGCATACAGAGAAAGAGAATGGTGAGGCAAATTCATGTGAGGAAAAACTCCTTTTCAACAGAGTCTTCTCTGTCCATTCACAGCCTCTCCCTGCCAAAGCCTCCAAGAAGCAAGGCCTGGAGGCCACTGTGTGAGGAAGGTGGTTTCCTGAGACGCCCCTCTCTGGTGCCCAGGTGTTCTGTGAAGGAGGCAGCAGTGGTGTGAGAGGAACTCTGGGTCCCAGAGGAGCTGGCCTGCAGAAGCAGAGGGGATTTGCTGCTGTCCAGCACAGGAGAAGAGCACCAGGGACCAGCAGTTTGGATAAGGCCTGCCATGGAACAAGCTGTAGCAACTTGTTAGGGGTGAGTCTAGAAAGACCATGGGAGCAGCGCCTATTAAGCAGAAAGACCCTAAAACCACTAGTAGTAACCCTGATTGTGGAGAATCGCTCCTCTCCTCATACCTGGAGGTTCCTGCTGAGGGTAATTAGGATGAGAAATGATGGAAAGGTAAGTCTTTTTGATAGTGAAGAGAGCAAAGTCCTAGACCATTGTGATGTGGAGTATTGCTGTAATTTTCATACAGTTGTACTCCCTGGCAAGGAAGTCAAGGAGACCTATGGGCTACACTCTTAAATACGCAATTGAAATAAAATGTGAATGAAATATTACCTGATAGCTAATGAGTGTTTACTGTTTGGAAGGTACTTTTGTAAGTATGGTACATGAATTATTTCATTTAATTCTCATGTACATATGAAGCAGGTATTATTATGCCAAATTTACAAATGATGAAATTGAAACTCAGGGGAGTTAACTAACCTGCCCAGGGTCACACAGGTAGGTTGTGGCTGAAATACCACAGGAATACAGGTGGTCTGATCCCAGAGTGTATGTATGCTCATGTCTGTCCCACTTATTCACTACTTCTCTAATGATCATGTCTACAAAAGCTTGTCATCTGACTAGATGCAAGGGCTGAGTGTCTTGCATTCATTTTATACCTTAAAGGAATGTGGTGGTCCTCTGAGAAGGACTTGTATTTAATTTATTTTTATTTTTAAAGATTTTATTTATTATTTTTAGAGAGAGGGAAAGGGAGAGAGGCAGAGAGGGAGAGAGACATCAACTTATGGTTGCCTTTCACCTGCCTCCAGCTACAGACCTGCCTAAAGACCTGGCTTGCAAACTGGTTATGTGCCTGGCTGGGAATCAAATCAGTCACTTTGGGTTTGTAGGCTGGCACCTTATCCACTGTGCCACCAGCCAGGGCTCAGCAGAACTTTTAATAGGTAACTTGTACTCACCCTAATGTGCTGCCTATTGTATTCCTCTTTCATTCATACATACTTGCATCCATGAATATCAAATGGCTATGGGCCTAATACTTCTTCAAATGACTTATCCTGGGTAGTGATCCATCTAGTCTGATACCTCTTGCTTCATTTCTAACGTGTTCCTTCTTCCCTCCAAGGGAGTTTTCATCTCTTCAATATAATACATTTTGGTCAGATATAAAGAGGAAAGAGATCAAATTAAGATAACATAAGCCTGAAATCATTCTGTAACCATTTATTGTTTATTTTTCCCAAGCACTGTCACTGATAAGACTCATTGTTTACCTTAATAACTTCACAAACTAGACTAAGTGATGCAGTATTTATAGTGAGGACTACAAAATGAGGAGGAACAGATTAAGAGTCCAATTTGTGGTACGACAGAATTCAGGAAAGGGAGAAATGAGTTTGGACTTGGATACCAAGGCAAAGTGAAAGTGGCATTTGAGATGATCCTTAATCTGTTGCAGCAAAGAGACATATCTATGTCTGCTAGGAGATGGGAGGGAGGGGTCCTCTCCAAAAGGAATCCTTTTATTACTCCAGGGTTACCTGAATTTTTCAAATGAATGCCTTTTAACTCAAATGGATCTTTAATGGGTAAAACTGCTGTCAGTTAGGAAGAAAAAGGCTGAAGCTTTATGGACTTGACATCAATATCTGCATTAATAGATGTGGCTATTATTAAGGCTCAGAAGTTAAATAAGTTGCCCAATGTTCCAAATTAATACATAGCAGAACTTGGGAGGCAGATTCTGATCTGCTGATTGTAGAACTGGACTTTCCTCTGCCCAACTGTTTTGAACTATGTAGCAATAAGCATTACTAAAAAAATAAGAAAAAGGAAAAAATTAACAGGAGAGGAGGAATTAGTCCTATGTCTCAAATAAGACTTAGAAACTTATATATGGATAAACAGATAACCATTACTATAAGCATTCTTAGAGTTTTATCATTAATAAAGATGAGTCTCCAAGAGTGGGTATAGACATCATTAATTCCCTAACTGGATCATGGAACTGGGCTTTTTCTGGAGCATCTCTGGCATGGCTCTTTATGAAATTTATCTTAGAAAGTGCTACCATATAGCCCAGAAGATGGAGCCGAGTTTCTGGTAACATGAAGGAAATGGAATAGAGAGGCAGATATTTAGGACTAAGGTATTTTCCTTGTTCTCCTTAAATCATAGCATGTAGGCAAATCGCTTTTCTAGCTTCAAGTCAGGTCAACCTTGGCTCACTTAGAGATAACCACAACATCCTGGTCTTTATTTGAGCTGCAAAACCCATAACACTTCTGTGGGGAATGAAGCTACCAGAAATTTGAGTCCACATACTTTCCTGAATTACCAGGGGGAAAGAAAATAGAATTTCAACAAAGAGGGCTTACATGACTTCAAATTGTATCCAGTTGACCTTTCAGTTTTTTAAAAGATTTTATTTATTATTTTTAGAGAGAGGGGAAGGGAGAGAGACAGAGGGACAGAGACATCAATGTATGGCTGCTTTTCACCTGCCTCCAGCTATGGACCTGGCTGGAGACCTGGCTTGCAATCTGTTTATGTGCCCTGGCTGGGAGTCGAACCCAGCCAATTCACAGGCCAGTGCCTTATCCACTGTGCCACAAGCCAGGGCCTTGACCTTTCAGTTTTAAGGGAATGGTGGCTTTTATGTTTTTTGGTTTGCTTGTTTTTCACGGCGTATGGCCATGGAGAATAATGCTATCTCCACTTGTATGGCACATTTAGCTTAGTTTAAGTTTTTAAATATCTATTATCTAACTATCCTTGATTGTTGCTATAATCTTGTAAAATAAAAGAGGTTTATTATTGATTGGCCTCCATGTCATAGAGGAAAAATACTGAGACCTGAATGGACATTGATTATTAATGAGCTCAACCCTATTTACCTTATTCAGTCATATCTATTGTGCAATTAATATGCGCTAAGTGCTGAAACAGGACCTGGGAATATGGGGACACAGATGAACAAGATAGTGTTTCAGTCTTCAAAGATTTAGCTTGCTATCTGGGGAGAAAGACCGACAGGGAAATGACAAATCAGAATCTGTGGTAATAAGGTCACAGTACTGAGTGGGTATCTGCTTTCTCAGTGAAATGGGATAGACTTGTGTTAAGAGTGATTTGGGGAAGTGGTTCCCAAATTTCAGCGTGAATTTGCTTTGTAGTATGTAGTGCTGATGCTGCTGGTCTGGCAGCCACACTCTGAGAGCCATTGATGTAGGGACTGGTTGACGTAGGGTTTGGAAGTGTGGGAAAATAATGGACTCATCATTAAAGGGACAGGGAGAGGCTATTAATCAAGGCACAGAAAGAAGGTTGTCAAATTATTTTCAGATCCCAGTGAGATGGGAAATTATAATTTTTGAGAAGGGAAGTAAAATACTAAGCTATGGATGAATCTTGCTTAAGATGACCTAGAAAATTATAGATGCTAGTGACAATGTTTTTCGGCATGTACTCTTGTTTGATTAGGAGGGAAATAAAGACAAGTTGGGATGGTAGGCCTACCATAGTTGTTTCAATATTGTGAAATGATGGGAATAACCATTAATGGAGGTTTCTTGAGGGGAAGAGGCAGGTTTTGTGCCTGCCACCATTGCTTTAAATAGTGTAGCTATACTTTTCATTTCATGTGATAGGTGTAAGGATTCTGTTTGTAATTTTTTTCCATAAAAAGTTGACAACAAAATGGAATTTGGCCACAATGAACCGTATAAAAGGAGGGGGTCAAAGATTTGGGAGTCTTCATGGGTTTTGTTGAAATGAGGATACTTCCTACTTCCAGTCACAGCTCATACTCCTTCTGGTTGCCAAGGTGAAATTTCCTTTCTGTGTCAGTGGCTCAGGAATAATGGTTTCCTGGAGAATGCACAAGTGAGAAATAAACACGCTGTTTGCTAGTGAAGGGTTATACACAATTGCTTTCAAGGGCCTTGGGAAGGCGAGAAATGTGTAGCTCTTTTAGCTTGATACTATTTTCAGGGGTCATTTTATTGGGAACATAGGGTAATTAGTAAATTCTCTGTCCCATTGGGCATTTGTCTTACTGATCTCGATATTTTATAAATGTTTTCATACATGTAATGCTATTTACAGTCCTTCTATAACCCTTTCTAGTATGGTTCTGCTGAGAGTGTTTGGGGAAAGATGAGAAATATTAAACACAGAGATCCTTATATATTAATGCAGCCATCAAAACAAGGATAAAATAAGAGCAAAATAAAAGCCATGTTTTAATTTAAGCCAGTGTTTTCAAAAATATGTATGGATAACAAATTGTATCAAATACTTGACAAGAATAAAATGTCCAGATTTGAATAGAAAGCAAAATTCTCAGTGGAGCACCATGAATCTGTATTTTTAAGTTCTCAAGTGATTCTTATGCAGAGTCAACTCATTGTTGGATATTTAAAAGCCATAGCTTTAGGTCACCACAGCACCTATGTATGGCCTTATTGGTTGTGTTCAACCAAGGTCAGTCTACAATGTAAGAAGCTATGCACAATGTGTGGGCAGCTTAATCTTATCACCCACCACTCATTTACCACTATTATTTTTATTTGTCTTT
The DNA here is from genome assembly GCA_004026585.1 of Noctilio leporinus. Classification (NCBI taxonomy): domain Eukaryota; kingdom Metazoa; phylum Chordata; class Mammalia; order Chiroptera; family Noctilionidae; genus Noctilio; species Noctilio leporinus. Next base: position 150,428 of record PVIW01002890.1, on the reverse strand, counting down.
ATGAGTTTTAACTTCCCACACATATGTTCAAAATAAATATTCTCTAATGATCCTCTGGGGTATAGGCAGCAAATACTGAAATGAATGCGTTACAGAACTACCCTCAGGGAAAAATGTAAACCAATTCTAGGCTTGAAAATGCTGCCTGATTTTTAAGTATTTAAGAATGATCTTCAGCGTTTTGGTGCCTGAAATAATGCAGTTGCTATAGCATTTGCAGAGAACATGGGAAGAGAAACTAATTTATTATATTATCTTTTTAGGTACTTAAGACAATTCTGCCTTTTAGCATTATGAACCCTTATACATAGATAGGGGAACTTAGCATAAGTAACTATCTTATTGTCACACAGCAAAAAAGTGACAATGTCAATGCTTAAACACAGGTTTTTTGGGTTCCAAACAACCCAACTTTGGGTCTGTGTTTTTTCACTGTATTATATAAGGCCTATGCAGCTTATCATGTTCTCTACCACTGTTAACACTAATGAATGCCAAGATGCTTTCTGAGGAAAGAGCCATGTATTTGGGATTACTTGCGTGCATCTAAGCTAAGGCACACAGAGCATGAGAACATGTGCTCTAAATTCAGCCTTAAGTTTAAATACCTCCAATAACCTTAGGATCATTAAGTCAGTTTTCTCATTAATGAAATGGACATACTTACTCTACCATTCAGAGGGTTGTAAGAAGAATTGCATGTTATATATATACATAAAGTACTCTACACTGGGACTGCAGAGTGGTAATTATTGAATATCTAGAACAAGTTGGAGTCATTATTATCTCCAGGTGGTTATGTAAGCCCACCTAACCCAGGTCCAGTACATGGAGAGATCATAATGTAACTTCCTTTTAATATAGAGTTTTATGTTAATAAAATAATTTTTTAGTGTAATTCTGCTTCCATATAACAATGATTCTTGTTGATAAATGTGATTTTTAACTATGTAATTAAAATAGTATGGATTTGTACTGTTACAAAGCAGAATTTTCTAATAGGAAGGGCTTATTTTGAATTTTTATACAGGGTTGCGCTATCATGCTTATATGAACTTGGGAACATGGGAAGTCATTCAGAGACTCAGTTCCCATTTGTAAAATGAAGATAATATTAATGTCAAAGGCTATTGTATATTTAAGAATGCTTTCAGCAACAAGTAACAGAACCCAACACATACATGTGGCTTAAAAAAATAAGGCTCTATTTTTTTTCTGATAATGAAATGCCAGAGAGAGATAATTACTGATACATAAATTTTCTATTCTCTCTACCAGCCTTGGAACATTTCCTTTTATTCTAAAGTTGTTACCTCATGATCACAAGATGACATCCACAACCTTTAATTTCAGTTTCAAAACAAAAGAAGAAGAAAAAAAAAGAATAAAAGGAATTAAAATGTAAAAAAAAAAAAAAGAATAAAAGGAATTAAAATGTCTTCAGGAGATTTGGGCTTTGTATTCAGCAATAGACTCCTCTCCTGGCAGAGAGCACCTTTTATACATCACTGGACAGAACTGAGTCACCTCCTCCCTTTAGCCCAATCAATGGTCAGGGAAATAAAATTCACCATCTGGACTGGAGCAAAGAATGATCTGATTTATGAGATAAAGTAATCTCAGTCATATTCCTGAAACAATAGAGTTCTACCAATCAAGTAGAAGGATATGAGGTAGGCAAAGGAAATGTTGGGTAGGCCACAGAAAATATCTGCCACAGTGATTATTCAATAAAGGTGAATTTAAATCTCCTTGATCTAATAAAAGTAAATAAACTTATAAATAAAAAACTCTGACCAGATTATATGTCCTAATATTTAGTTAATAGAAATATGACCTCTGGACCCAAATATACTGTAGCATCCATGAATTTATTTTCTAAAAAGGCCAGACTTTCAAGAAATAAGCTAAATAATTTGGATCAATATATATATATATATATTTTTTTTAGCATGGACTCCAAAGAATAGATTTCAATCTAAATATTGGAGTTAATTAATAGCAATCTTTGGGCCATTTTCAAAGAATGTTGGTCTTGGCTAAAGACTTAGGTAATAGAACTATCTGGGAGGGTAACATCTGCATTGGCTCGTTTCCCAGAATTGCATTAGTCAGGCATGGTAAATGGAGGAGGAAAGAGCTAGAGATATAGCTAACCATTAAGAACTGCTTCTTCCCACATGGGAACGTTTGTCTTAAAAAGCCTGGATGTCATTTTATCATAGGTATATTCCAAGTCAAGATTTGACTTCTACTTATATTTGTAGCCTAAGATTTCAACATTCTCCACCCTCCCATTGCTTCTCTGCACCACAGTTCCTTCAGTCTCCTGCCACCCTCCTCAAAGCTAGTCTACCTCTGTTGCAAACTGCCTGAGTACTGATACTTTCCTTTATATTACATACAACACATATATAAGTGATTGATATTTGTCTTTCACTGATTGGCTTATTTCACTTAGACAAATACCACATGATTTCTCTTACATATGGAATCTAATGAACAAAGTGAATTAACAAGCAACATAGAGACAGACTCAGAGAGAGAGTAGGATGACAGCTAAAGGGTGGAGAGGGTAGGGGTGGGGGATCTAGCAAAAAAGGAAAAAGGACTCATGAACATGGATAACAATGTGGTGATTGCAGGAGGGGGGTGGGTATAAGGGGGTTAAATGGTAATGGAAAAAATAAAATAAAAATTTAAAGATAAGTGATGGATTCCTTGGATAATAATGGTTTACTGCCTGTTACTTAATAGAATATAAGCTCTTTAAGGTGCTATATCCTCAACACCAGCAATGTTTGTTAGATGGTAAGGAATCCATAAATATTTATTTTTGAAATTTTAGAATGCACCATTTAAGAAATTTATCTGAAATTCCAAATAATATAGACAGATTGGGAGGAGGAAGTGAATTTTCATATCATAAAATACCTTCCCAGAGGAATCCTTTAAACATGGAGCTTCTTTTAGGCATTTAAAATAGGATTTGATTTAACAGAATTTAATATTTAATTCACATTACTTTTCAGGAACACACACACACACACACACACACACACACGCACACACACCCTAGTGCAAAGCCATCTGCTACAAACACACCCTTTAAATTCCTCCCTTCCTGGAATAACCCAAAAGCAATTATTAAAAATAAATAAATGAAAAGAAACTATGTTGGAAAAAGCTAGCTAGCTCTAAAATACAAGCCCAATGATAAATAGAAAGGAATAGTGAGAGAGATCAGATACCTCATGGGGATGTTAGGACTGGAGCATGTGGCCCTAAAACAATCACCTGCCCCTCCTCAGTCTCCTAACAGTAGGTTTGACTTTGAGTTAGTTCTGGGTGTGAATCTGTTCCCTGGAAGACAAGAGTGGTTGTTCTTGTCTGCTACATGCCAGGTGGGCTGCTGGCCAGGCCCAGTAGTGTCAGTGTGGGTTTGGGGGTGGGATGGTGATGGAATGCTCAGGTCTTTGTAATAATGATGATGACAGCTACCAGCCCCTGTGCACTCTCCGTGCACCACATGCTGTTCTGTGCACTGCACTTGGCTCATTGCTTATACACTTTGGACTGCTATCTGCCACTTACTTATTTCATTATTTTCAGAAAGTCATTTGATTTCTTATCATTCAGTAAGTGAAACAAATGATGCCTACTTGAACTTTCTCATAAAATAAGGCTACAAGAAGGTGATGGATGTGAAGCACTTTAGAAATATAAAATATTAACCATGGTTTGTATTTATATTGACTTACATGTGTTGCATATATGCTTGTATTTGTTATATATTTTTATTTATATACTTTATATTTTGATTTGTATATGTATTTATTTGTTTCAACAAACATTTAATTGGCTCTATGCTTAAGCTATAATGGTAGCTGAGACTCATCAACCTTTGAGATTAAGTAAAGACTTCTTAGAGAAAGAGAAATTTGCCTCTAAAAGGATGAGGAGGAACTTTCCAAGTGAGGAAAGGCAGAGGAGGCCAGGATGTACCAGACAGATGCAATGGAATGAGCAAAACTGAAAAGACATTAAAGAACATCCAACAGTTAGTCCTGGGAAGAAAGGCAGGACTTGAGTCAGAGCCAATCAACAAGGCTGGAGAATTAGTCAAGACCAGTTATCCAGGGCATCCTGTAACTTACCAATGTGTTTGATGTATGTATAACAAATACACTGCTGTAGGCACAAGGGTGATGTGGTTGTATTTGTATTTTAGAAAGTTAAATCTGGAGGCAGCGTTAAGGAAAGATTTGAGAGGACTCAAACCAGACAACTTAAGAGACTAAAACAGTAATTCTAGCCTCATGATGCAGTTTCAACAGGAGAAGTGGTATTTGGGATGCAGAGGAGGGAATGGATTCTCTAAATATATGAATATGGGGTAAGAGTTTCACATTGGCAAAATCTGGCTAATGATTAAGTCTGCAGTAAATAAAAAAGTAAAAGAAAGTCCATGGTGACTCAAGGATCCATAAATTTTCTTCTGGATGAAAGAGTGGGTGAATAGTTGGATGGATAGATGGATGGCTAGATAATTTAGGTACATAGATGCTAAAAAAGTTTTATTTGGCTTTGGAACTCATGAGGTACCAGAGATTTAATTTTAATTTTACTCGTATAAGTCTGATTATTCAGTCAAATTATTCAGCCACTCAAACACCCAGATTCCATGAGCCCTACCATGTATCAAACTCTGTGTTGGGCTCTGCTGGCATGCAAAATTAAATAACACTGGTCGTTCCCTTTAAGAGGTTTACATTCTTGGTAGGAAAACAAGACTTCAGATAATCTAAGGCATCCTGGAAGGGCAAATGATGTGTGCAGAAGATTAGTGGTTCAAGTCCTTAGACATGAAAGAGAGGGTCTAGAGTGGTATGGATGGTTCATCTTATGTGTGCAATGTTGTCTGGGCCTTGAATGAGAAGAACAACACATTTAGGTCAAAGGAGTAGGAAAAGAATTGATATCAAGGAGAATGAAAGGAGGTAAATGGTGAGGGCATCTGCAGAGCTGTGTTTGAAGATTGTAAATAGACTAGTGTGTCGGGAGAAGCTCTCCCTCTAGTCTAGCAACATATGGTATATTTTGGGTGGTCCATCTTTGCATGGCCCTCTTTGCTCTGTCACAGCAGATCTCTGCAGAGACCTGTGGGATTCACTTGTTGTTTTAGCTGTCACATCACTCCCCTTGCTTTTTGAACACTGAACCCAAATACATGATATAGATGAAAAGAGAACACAGCTAATTGGAGTGGAGTCGAGGGACTGAGTTCTGTTCAACTAGCCACCTCAGAGATGACTTCTAAGACAGCCACGAGGAAGCACTAGTGTTCTAAAGATCTCACAATTTGGAAACCCTTTATTGGATAGGTGGGAAAACTTGAACCTGGAGAGGATATGAGAATTATTCAAAATCACATACCCTAACATATCCTGACTCAGTAGAGTTGAGCTGTAAATAGAACTCATATTTCCTAGGGCTAGGCTAAGCTGGAATAGTTTCTGCGCTCTTTGTTGGAGGCAGGGTACCTTGTTAAATCATGTGTAGTCTAGTTCTGGAACCTTTTTGGACATTTTTTAAGTTGCCATCGCCTGGGTAAGTCCAGAGTCTACAGAAGCCCCACGTGGTTTCTAACAAGGTAGCCAGAAGCCACTCAGCAGGCTTCCTATTTGAAAACAATGGGCAGAGAGAGGGAGTATTAGTTGTTGGCAGTGGGCACAGTCGTGATATGCCTTGTGCTGCTTTAGAGAAGAGCTAATTTTCCCTGCTCTGTGTTCTGAGGAAAATATCCCTACTTTTGACAGATGTTCTAATTCAACAATTAGCAGTGACTAGGACATGCAAAAATTACCAGTTGCTAAAGCCTCACTTAGCCAAATGGGAGACAGAGTATTTTTATACCAGCAGCCTTGGCCTGTGTAGCTGGAAGCACAGACTTGCCCAGCATTTCTCTGGCTCCTATGTTTCACCACTAACTGTAACCTATTTTTAAATATTCTAAAACTGTGCCTATTACAACAGTTTCTTGGTGGTGGGAGGAGAAAAGCACACTATGCTGTATGCAACGGCATCCATTAGAGAGCTTCCTTTCTAGCCCTTGGTGTCATGATGTCACGGAAGGACTGGCAACTCTTCAGCCAAAGGGCAGCTTTGTTAAGAGAGCCCCCAAGTGGGACATTTTTGTTCTAGCAAATGATTCGTCCCTTCCTGGCTGGTCTGGTTTTCTGGAGGAAAATTAAGATGTGAGATTTTGTTGGTCTCAATGCTTTGAGATCCTCTCTCCGCATTCTTTCTTCCCCTAATAGTAACATGCTCCTTCCATTTGTCCACTGTATGTCAGGTTTTCCCATATCTCCATTTTTCCCTATACAGCCTTCTCTCAAAAAAAGAAATTCAGAATCAGTGCCTTGAAATAACCATTGACAGCTGTAATTTCCAAACTTTTTCAATTATCCCATTTTTAGTAAAATAAATAAATGCATAAATATAAATGAGTAGATGCTCACAAAATAAGTGTATTTATAAAATATATGCACAGTATACATCTAGGAAAATAATCATATTGGATACGAATAGTAATAATTTCAACAATTTTGACCAACTTGTTATCAAATCTGATTTGAATATCACTCTTTGCTTTTTAATGTGGTTAATGAAGGCCTCATACCAGGAATAAGGAAAGTCTTAGTTATACCATTTTTTTGTAGTTAGATACCATGTAAATTATTTGTATTGTCTTAACTAAGCAGTTCCTCAGAGAGGATTGCTGTAAATCACAAGTGCATTTTGTGTGGGTTAGCTTTCTTAACAACAGGTAATCTGTTCTGTACACCTCTTGTAAATGGTAATATGTGACAATATCCCAAAGGCAACTTCCAGTGCAGGTGCCACTGCCAATCTGTCTGCCTGTGAAGTCCTGTTCTTCTAATAGGTATTTATTTCACTGATGCACAAGCTCCAGACAAGGGGCTCATCTCCATGTGAATATTCATTATTAGTATTTTTCTTCAATTCTTCTTGTATTAAAAATAAAAGTTCTCCACTGGCCTATGAACCCAGAGGTCTCTGGTTTGATTCCCAGCCAGGGCACATAACCAGGTTGCAAGCCAGGTCTCCAGCCAGGTCCATAGCTGGAGGCAGGTGAAGGGCAACTACACATTGATGTCTCTTGCCCTCTCTGCCTCTCTCCCTTCCCTGTTCTCTAAAAATAATAAATAAAATCTTTTTAAAATAAATAAATAAATAAAAGTTCTCCTATTCATGTTTTGTTCCTTAGTTGTTCATTTTGAACATTCCACTTTGGAGGCTGCCTGGGCCCTGGTTGGTGGGCCTCTCTGTCCTCTCTAGAAGTCATCTATATATCTGAATTGCCTGAATGGTCTGCACCGGTTCTAAGGCCTCAGAGAAAAGCTGTGTGCACAGGAGTGCATGCTCAGTGGTCAGAAACATGGTTTCTAAGAGTTGAGGGTTATACACAATCCAATTTAAGTACTTCAAGTCTGTGTTTGTAGAGGACTGTGCGTATAGCCCAGGAAGGTGTGGTTAGCCTGGCTGCAAACAACCCAGCCAGTGTGTGCGTTGCCCCAACCTCATAGGTGCTGTATTCTGAAGGCCAATGAGACTCTTTTTCTGACTTGGTCCCCATTTCCCTCATAACAATTTGCTCTCTTTCTAAGGGTGTGAGTCCCTCACCACTCTGAAAATTGAGTTATCTGCTCTTATCTTCTGCTCACCATTTCAACCACCCATAGTAATTACAAGTAGAGCACATCTTGCTCCCGCAATCATCTTACCAATTGCTGTGGGTTCTGTTCTACTCTTTTCTACTTGGACAATTAGTACCCTAATTTGGATGCCATTATCTCTTGCCTGAACTAATATAATAGCCAACCCCCAACACCAACCAACATCTTTGCTTCTTGTTCTTCCTCACTTAAATCTCTTCTTCATGCCACAGCCACCACCACATGTGTCTTCTTTGCTTGGAAATTTCCAGGGGCTCCTCTCCTCCCTATACTATTGATTGATCAGCAGCTGAGACCAGCATTCACCTTCACTACAGTTGGTGCCTGATCTGCTTTTTCCTGACTTCCTGCACTTCCCTGAAATTTGTTATTGTCCAAATGGATGTTTCTGCTAATCATTTACCAGTTCCCACAGTCACATACTGTTATGTTGTTGTTCCTGATTTTCTCTGCCTGAAAAAATGATCTCCCATCTTCAGACTTTAATCCATTTATTCAACTGCTGCTTTGTGAGCACCTACTAAGATATTCAAAAGCTTGAACCTATAACATGTCTACCTGCTCTTCCAGGTCTATAGCAAATATAGCCTCCATCATTAAGCCTTATTTGTCTTTACAAGGCACTGCCCTTCCAAACTTTCTTGGTATTTTTTCTTGGGGTACTTTTTGGCATCCCACACTTTGGCTAAAACCATTTAACAAACAGCTAGTCTGTGCAATGCACCTTGATAGGTCATATATGATTATATTTAATACTCCCTCTACCCTTGCTAAATCTATAATCTTATTTTCATTTTAAAGATTAGAAACATGTAGATCAGAAGAAAAACTAGCTTGCTCAAGGCGAAATCACTAAAGAGCTTTAGAGTCAGGAATCAAACCAAGCCTGTCCTGTGTCCTGATTGATTATATGATGCCTTGATTATGATCCTCATTGTACTTTTCATCACCAATAATATGTCACATACTCCTTGAAGGCATGGGCTATGTCTTTTTTGTTTGTTTGTTTTTTAACCACAGTGTTAACCAACTCATATTTATTCAGAACTGAATTGATTGAGTTTAATTCCATCAAACTGTGCCCGAGGCACTTTGGCAGAGGGAAGTCAAAGAAACTAGTGGTTTCAAGATGCCTTGAGATTAGCCAACCCCACTAGTAAGAACCTTTATACACACAGATCAGAAAAGGGCCTGAGTGACTCAGTCACCCTCAGTCCACACAGGCCTTCATTTGTCAGCTCTCTAGAAGTCGCTGCTGCCTAACTCTTGGCTACCACACAATCTGTTGTAGCTCCAAATATTCACTATGTTAATGCTGATTACTGAAAAAGTGGCAATTAAGTTTTCATGGCATAATTTCTATGTTTTGCTGGAACATCGCTAATAGTACATTGTGTCTGTCCCTTCAACGAACCCACCTGTTTTGAGGGGGAGACGGCAGCAGCCGGGAGACGCGGGCTGCTCAGTGAAGTGCTGTTGTCAGTTACAGGATTCAGTCGCTGCGTCAGGAGTGCAGAAGAGCTGAACCAGGGAATGGTGAAGGTGTGGGCCCTCCTTAACCCTGCCTGGGCCTGACCAGAGTCAAATTTGTCATGCGCAAAAAGAAACCTTCCTTTGTGTCCTTTGCCACTTTATCTGTCCTGGTATTTCAGAAGGAAATGAGACTCATATATTATAGCAGTGGCTCCCTTCTGACCACCAGCCTAGACCACAAAGCTTTCATAAAATTATACCTGTGCCATGGGAATTTTTCTCTGTTTCTTGTCTGTATTGGTACACTTGCAGCCTCAACCTTCATTTTCCACTTTTAGTTTGTTTTTCGTCTCTGCCCCATCATTTCGGACCAGAACCTCCCTTCCAACTTAATCTTCATTTCACCAGTTCACTACTATTATTTAGGAAGCTGACTTCTGCTTCTCTTTGCTCTGGCTTTTGGCCCCAGAGCTGAGGGCCAGCCAGGCACCATTCTAGCAAGCTCAGCCATGAGTTATGCTGGGAGTTGAGTGGCAGGCAGGCTAGAATAGAGCTAAAAATAGAAATGGGGAGACTGCAGCTGGAGGGGACTGGCCCAGTTACAGAGATGACCCCTAAAGGGGAAGGTCATTAAGCCCAAAGTTATTTCCTTAGGGGCATGGGGAGGAAGCCAGCATGGAGACCATGTGGTTCTATCCAGTAGCCAGGGATGGGGATTAGTGCCGGAGTTAGGGGTCCATATGCAAAGTCCAGCTGGTGGTGGCTTTGTGAATGAGAGTGGCTTGCATAATTTAGAGAAGTCAACTCTAGTCAAAGGTGAGTTAGACATAACAAAAAGGAATTGGGACTTTGGAATGAAAAGACTTGGGTTCTAATTCTTGCTCATCCCTAACTAGCTCTGAGACTTGGGGTACCTTAATCTCTATGAACTTTGGATTCCTCACATTCAAAGGGGGGGCATAATATTGCCTTCTTAAGGCTGTGATGGCATTTAAATATGACAATACACTCTATGTCAAATACCTCACACAGGAACTAACAATAAAAGACAGTTATTTATATTATATGAGAGGGTTGAGACCCCAGGAAAGGTGAGAGGATATAGGCAGGTAGTAGATAGCGACTTGTGTTCAGGGTCTCAGTAGTTGAAATGAAGGCAAACCAGGAGGCAAGATCAGAAGGGCAGAGATGGAGATGGGGCACAGTGAGCCAGAACCAGAGGAAGGCAACAGTAGAGTTCCCTGGTACTTGAATCAGGCAACACAAATTAGAGACCTCCCCAGCTGGTAGGTCAGAGGCTGCTAATGTCCTCTCTGCCTCCATCTGGTTTGGTTCAGAAGCTGGGAAGGGGACCCTTGACACCAGTGGCTGAGCAGGCGAGGGAGCTGTAGAGCAGGCCAGCAGGTCAGGTAGATGATGAGAGCAGCTGCCTGAGAACTAGTGGAAAAGGCATTATCTCACCTTTGCCAGGGGCTGTTGCAGCCACCTGGTACCCTATCCCAGGAGCCAGAAACAGGTTGCAATGGGCCTAGACATGGCTTTGCATTAGGGACCTGAGTTGGGCAGAAGATTACTGGTGTTCAGGAAACAGCTTGGAACAGAGTAGACTCATCCTCTAAGGGCAGAAGCAGATTAAAAGTAAAGTACTGAGATATGCCCACTGACAGGGCCTGGCTGGTCACTTCTTTGTTTCTTTTGTTGGTTCTTGGCTAAAGTCTGTATGCCTAAGATTCTGAGCCATTATCACAGTTGTGATGATTAATGTGTGTGTTTGTGTACATGTGTGTAAATGAGGCAAAAGTGGGCATTTGAAAATCAATGGGTGCAGTAATCAACTTGCCCACAAAAGGGTCCCATTATCTTAATCTTTCTTCCCATATTAATCATAGTTTCTGTAAGCATTTCTACCCAAGCTTTAAAATCCATCGGAGCAGACAGAATTTCCAGTGCCTGCCTAGCACAGAGTAAGTGCCTAAAGTTTTTTAATTCAATGAATAACCTGTATTTAAGATCATGAGTAGGACACTTTAGCATTTTATTTCTAATTTTTTTGTCATAACCCTGTGAAGTATCATTAACCAAATTTTCTAAGTGACAAAACTGAGATATAAAGAAAGTCCACACAAAATTTATAAGTTTCAGAGTTGGGAAGAAAGCCTTTAATGTGTCATACAATATGTCTAGATTTGTGATTTGGAAACATGGTTGTTCATCATTGCAGCTTAAATTAAAAGGGAAAATGCTTAGGAATTTGGGGGTTAAAGGGAGAGAATAAAGTGTCAGGGAGGAGGGGAACGGGAATCTGCTATTTCCAGAATGACATGCTTAATGTTAATATTCTTTGATGTAGTATTATCAAATTTAGCAAATAGAAATACAGAGGTTTTTTATTTGAAAATTCTGTGAATTTCAGATGAAGAAGTACATTTTTTAATGTAACTGGATCTCAAAAATTGCATGATACCTACTTACACCAAAAAGAAATGATGTGTCATTTAACTAAAATTTAAATTTAACTGGTCCGTCCTGTATTTTATCCAACAACTCTACTCTGGTTTGATCTATAGGATAGACCCAAGAGACATTGGTTAAGATGGATGGGAATGGAGTTCTGACTGAGGAAGTAATCTCAGATGAAACAAATTTGTGGAACTGTGTCTTTTTGGGCACTCAATGGAAATTTAGGGGACTGTTGTCTCATTCTGGGCACTGTGAAGAAGGGAGAAATGTCTGGATGCCAGTTAACCCTTTTTCATTGCTTCGAGTCCAATAGACAGCAGAGGAATATACATAAGTCACAGTGATACTGGGCTTGGTGAAGGAGGTGACACACCACAGGAGGAGACGGTATGGTCTGGATACAGGGAAGGCTTCTTAAAGAAGAATTTACTCCAGCTAAACTTGACTCAGTGTTATTTTCCCATTCCCACTCTCCTCTAATTTAAGCTCTGTGCTCCTGCTGAAAATGATCTCCCACAATGCAAGTCTATATACACCCCTACCCTTGCTTAAACTTTTTTTAATGGTCCCCACAACATTTTCAAGTAAATAGCCAAGTGCTTCTATTTGGAATGACAGTCTCTGTCTGACAAAGACCCTGTGTGCTGGACCAGCCTCATCCTTACTTTGCCTTGGCTGTGAAGAAACATGCTGTAGGATCAATGAATTCTCCTTAACCCCATGCCTGTCCCTCGTGTGGTCATCCTGGTATGGCTTCAGCTTTGCTTCACTTGCCTAAATTCTAATCATTTATTATGTGTGGCTAGTCGATAGGAAGCACATTCTAGTTTGGCCAGCTCTTTACTCACTACTTAAATTAGTTAACCCTCCGAGACTCTGTTGCAGTCACGCCTCCTTGAAGCACACCTCTTCCTCTGGGGGGCTGCTTCTGTGAGCTTTCATTTTATCTGAGGGAGCACCTGCAGCCAGTGTGGTCATTGTCCGTTTGCCGTCTGCCTTGACTACAAAGTGAGCTTTCTGAACAGAAAGGTACCCTATTATTTTTGTCTGTATCTTCAGGATCTAGTACCATGCCAGGCATGTAGGAAGGGTTTAGATATTTGCTATATGAATGGATATTTTAAGGAAATTAGGTAATCCTTATAATAACATTTCTAGTAATAACAATAGCCTGATTGTGTTAAATATTTTATGTACGTGGCTTTATTTAATACTCACAGTGATGACATGCGATACACATTTTTATAATCTTCATTTCCCAGATAAAGGTTAAAAATATTTGATAATTTGCCCTACCTAGCATCCAGACCCAGGTGTGACTAACTGCAGTCTATGGTCTTAATCAGTAGGCAGTCCTGCCTCTCAGATGTCCCATAAGACCCTCATCATCTTCCCCAAACCCCTCTCTTACTCTTTTCCTGGTGGGTTAAATGTACCTGTCACATCTGACTACTGAGGAAAACTCAGCTAGGCCAAGAGACCAGCTCTACTGGGGAAATCAGGGCTGGTGCAGATATCCAGACTGTGAGGAGCCCTGCAGTTTTCCTTGTGCCCTGCGTGTAATAAATAAGCCTGGACAGTATACTTAGGTCATTAACAGGGACAGATGGAGCCAGCCAAGTCATTGCTTTGCACTTGGGAAAATGTAAATGCTGCTTCCCTTTTGTGGAGCAGGGTGGTGAAGGAATTTCATAGCCTTTCCATGCTTTAAAAGTATATGGGAGGAGAAATAAGAGGTAAGAGGTGCCTCCAAAGGGATTTATTGGGAAATGTATTACCAGAGAAGACAATAAAGGGACTGGCTAGTGCTGTACCTGAATAGTAGAGTCTTGTTTGGGATTCTGCTCCCTCCACATCCCCAGACCTCTGTGTTCTCTATAAAGTGGGACTTTTCTGTTGTGTGTTAGAAGGCATTCTATGGTGAAAATCACTTCAAATTTCAAACTAAAAAGGTTTGTTCTAGTTTTTTGTGAGTTACTGCAGGATTTCGCAGGACCTTCATATGCTGATGTAAATGACTAACATCTCAGAGGTTCTGTATTAGACGGCATTTTCCAAATTTGATCAATCACCAAACCACATTTTCAAAGAGTTTATGATGGGATAGAGCTTCCCAGAACCTAGCACAGGAGAATGTTACATTAAACAGTGTTGAATGTCATTTGTCCCAAGGAGAGCCTGCTGCCACTTCTGTCTGCTGGGGAACACCCGGGACTGTGGCAGAGCTGATTTCTCCCCTGAGGGGAGGGGACACACAAATATACTTTCTTGATGTCAAAGCTCTTTGTCCAGTTATGTTCCCAAAGCTTCCCCAATTACTTAGTTCCTAAAACTCTGTCAGAGATGAGCTGAGGTTTACAGCATGGTTTGGGTTGATACCTATGTGGAACACTTATATGGCACCACATGTTTAATATACATTTTATTTTTTTCATTCAATAAATTTAACAATAATTGAGTGCCAAACAAACTGTTAGATACCAAGAATATGGTACTGAACAAAATAAGTACATATACAAATTTTATATAAATGAACTCACTTGATTTTCATAAGATACAGACGGCCCCACAACCATGGTTGTGCATATTATATTGCAGATGACATTCACAGCCTTCCCTGAAATATACATTTTATTGTTTCCACTAACAGATAATGAAACTGAGGTCCAGGAGCTTGAGTATTAGAATACCTAGTGAGCAGTGGAACCGGGATCCAAACCTAAGTCTCTTTCTGTTGGAGTGCCAAGGATAAATTCAATCCCTTCTCAGTTTTTTGTTTTATGTTTTGTTTTGGTTTGGTTTTTTTAATTGTAAATCAGGCTGACCTAGATAAGTAGTCAATTTATAAGGGAAAGTTTTGGTACCAATTCCGGATTCAGCTTTTAGTTCCTTCTTGATCAAGAACCAAGAAAGTTACTAAAATTTATGGAACTGTATATCAGTTACCTATTTCTGCATAATAAATCACCCCAAAACATAGGAGCGTACAATATAAACCATTTTGTTTGCTCCCAGTTCTTCCATTGGACTCATTGGAGGTATTGACATGGCAGCAGTCATTTGGTGGTTCAGTCGGGGCTAGAAGGTCTAACATAGCCTTGTTTTCATTGCTGGCTCCCAACAGGACCTCCTATATCCACCAGGCAATTGTGGGATCTTCACATGGGGGTGGCAGTACTCTCAAGTTTCTTGAGAAAATTCCCACGCAATCAGTTCCCCCACATTCTTCTAGTCGGAAAGCTAACACAGATCAAAAGGCAAGAAATGGGCTCTCATTCTTAAGGGGAGAAGCAGCAAAGTCACACTGTGGAGGGCCCTGTGGAGGGAAATCATTGTAGCCATGTCTGCAAACACTCAACCACCACGTCAGCAGACATTTCTTGAAAACTTGCTCAGGCCATGCAGCCTTTTCTGAGAGTCTGCATCCCTGTTATGGGATAGGGCTTGCTAGTAAGAGCTGATTAGAAAAGAGAGCCTTACCCAAGAAGGAGTCAATCCACTGCTAAGTTCAGTTGACCAGGTTCTTAAGAATTTTAAACTAGGAAGGAAAGATGTAAGTTGACAGCCAGTGATGCTGGAATAATCAAAAACCCTTCCATGCAGTTGTTTCTCTCCGTATTTACGGAGAATCAGGGATATGCCATTCATTCATCCAAAAATATGTACAGCACACCCATTGTGTGCTCAGCGCTGTGATAGTCACTGGGCTCACTTGACTAAGAGAAACCAAGTAAAGCATTTCCATAGGGATGAGAGAACAAACCCTAAATTTCCAAAGATGCAGAGGCTTTGGTCTGCATGAAACTTGGCTATGATTGATCCTTTCCCTGTCTGCTCTAAGTTGCCCTGGGGACTGGACAATACTGGACAATAAAAAAAACCTTTATTTCCTTAAGCTGGTAGAAATGGGTCTGTTACTTCTATCTGAAGGAGCCTGGGTAGAGTATTCTCTTGAGTGAAGCTACCACTTACGTTATGCATTGGCAGAGAGACTATAACATTGGCACAAATTATGTACTATTCTTGGGCTTTAAAGGACTTATACCTGGGTAACATGCTTTCGGGATTTGGTAATAGCAGTCCCTTGAGATGTCAAGCAGATTCTTCTTTTATTATACAGCAAGATAGTTCTAAATGTAGCAAATCTCTACTTGCACAAAATGACTCAGGAGGAAATAAAGTTATCTTTTTGATAATTATTTGTTCAATATTCCACTGATATTTTTTGAGTGCCTACTGTGTGCCAGGCCACTCTAAGC
Organism: Noctilio leporinus; assembly: GCA_004026585.1. NCBI lineage: Eukaryota > Metazoa > Chordata > Mammalia > Chiroptera > Noctilionidae > Noctilio > Noctilio leporinus. Next base: position 134,476 of record PVIW01002890.1, on the reverse strand, counting down.
ACTGAAGAAACATCAACCAACCAAATTGACAAAGGTCCCTGCCCTAATAAAGCTTATAAGCCAGCATGTTGTTCCCAAGTTGTGAAAAGTGAGGAAAACACAAAGATCAGTTTCACTCTTTTGGCCTGCTTTAAAATAGATATTTTCTAAAAATAGGTATTTTCTAGAGTAGGTATGTTTTTTAAATCCTCACCTGAGGATGTTTTTTTGATTTTTGAGAGGGAGAGAGAAAGAAAGAGAGAGAGAGAGAAAGACACCTCCATGTGAGAGATAAACATCTACCAGACCAGGTATCAAACATGCAACCTGGGTATGTGCCCTAAGTGGGGATCAAACTTGCAATCTTTTGGTGCATGGGAGGGCATCCCCAACCAACCAAGCCACCCAGCCCAGGTAGAATAAGTATTTTCTTATTGAGAAATACAATGTAGTATATCTAGTTTTAAGATCAACATTGTAGAATTTACAAGTATAATAAAAAATGATTTTTTAAAAACCAACACCAAAGATATTAAAAGGAATCCAATAGTGTTGATTTGTTTCTGTGAAAAATTCACTGACATTCTTTCAAGTGTGAATCTATACTCCTGATATCCTGATTCCATTCTTACTAGTGCTGGGAAGTATTTGTTTCTCCTCTGGTGATTTTCATTGTTAACACAGGTTTGAACCAATTGTGTCTTCTATCTTCCTATAACATTGTGATAAAAGCTAGTTTATTAAAGTATTTCTTAAATTAAATGATCTAAAATATTTTCTGGGATTATTTTTTATATGGTGGAAGTTTTGGCTTTTTATAAAAGTGACATTCTTTATGATAGTCAAAATTTTTTTCTTCGATGATTAAATTTGATTTTTGACTCTGGGAGTTCAGACGTCAATATCTTTTCCAAATATTCTACATAGATTCACATGAGAATATTTACTAAGTGAATTGTCATGACAAATTCTCCAGGATATTGCAGGTACTTCTACAACAGAAGGATAGGGGGAATAGATAGAAAAGTAGCAAGATAGATAGCTAGATTGAGATATGGATATATAGATATAGATATAGATATATAGATATTGTATATAGATCAATGATACATAAATATAGATATAGGTGTAGATGTGGATATAAAGATAAAGAGATAGTGATATAGATATAGATATGGTTTCTGATTTTCTTGCTGTTATTTGCAAACTTAATCATAACTGTTGATGATATACCTATGCCTGGCACCATTCCTTTTTGCTCAACCTACTGATAGGTGTCTATAAAATTATCCCAGTCTATAGGAGACAGTACATAGAGCTATTAGGTACTACCTGTTTAGAAGAAAGAGAGGTGATAGAACATAGGAACTAAGAGTATGAGTCTGGAAGATTAAACAGACAGGTTCAGATCCAAGCTTGGCCACATTTAGCATCTTTAAATCTCCAGTTTTCTCATCTGTTGTTCGGTCACTTTAATAACATTTGTTCATAAGTATATTGCTCTTGGCAAACCACACTGGCACAGAGTAAGGGACTGTTGTTGCTAGAGTAAGAAGGTAGAATAATAATGGGGTTAAGGGTAGGTTATGAGTTAACAGAACACAGACTCATGAAATCTTAAATAAGCTTTTCCCAAGTTCTTTGTTTTGTTGGCTGGAAATCAGAGAAGTTAGGTGACTCAGTCACCAAGCAAGGTGGTAGAGCTATGACTTATACATTAGTCTCCCATCAGAGGTAAGATGCTTTTCAACTGGTCTGTTCTTTTATTTTTCCCTTTCGTAACAAAGAGGAAATATCTGTGATCATTATGGTCAGATTACCCAAGTGACTTTTGCGGTAACTTCAATCCAGAGAGTTACCTGAAACTCTACCACTTAAATGTGGCTTTTTCAAAGAGAGGAAACTTTTGTATCATCAGGATAAAAGGGAGCGCAGTGCTTAAAGAACACTCTATCTCTAACTCTATTAACTCTATTTGTATGTTTTCAAAAGGAAATTCTCTTGGGCAGATAAGAAGTTGGCATACTGAAAGGTAATACATAAATTTCCTTGCTTAGTAGTCAGGACTTGTCTGCAATTCAGCCCACACCATCCAGAGCTTTCCTCATCCGCAGCTCCTGTGCATTATTACTCCTGCCTCTGAGCAGCAGAACGGGCTAGTGCTCATTGGACGGTGGGCAAATGCATTCTCTGAGGGGGCTGTTCCAAATGGAAATCTACCCCCTTGTGTCCTCCCCTATATTTCCCTCTCAAATGTTCTCATCTATTATGTGGTCTCATTAATAATGTTTAATTCAGAGTTATCTTTTAAGAAACATATAAAATAATCTAAGGGAACCACAACGGCAGAGAATAGGTAAAACACTGTTGTTGCTAGTGTAAGAAGATATTCCAAGATGCCTCATGCAACACCTGGAGGAAGGGGGTGGGAGGGCATAAAAGATGTGGCAGTTACCCCTGCATTGTGTGGGGAGATACCTGAGACTTCCTGCTGGACAGGGACTCTGAGTTTTCTGTGCTGAGCATTAGAACCTTCTAAACAGATCCTTTAGAGAAGTATATACTGTAAGTTTCCCAGGTGATGCTCTCAGGCATACCTGGAGGGAGTCAAAGGTATAAGAAATCCATCTCAGTTTGGGATAGTAGCTCAGAAATGCCATAGTGATCAGCTGTTTAGTTCTACGGGCCTATCCTCCCATTTCCCGGTATCTAACAGGAAAATGTCTGTTTAATCTGTTTGGGATTACTGGGCAGCCAGGCTGTTTTCAGAGGAAAGGTCAAAGAAAATAACTTTTATAATAAGGTAAAAGTTAATTGTGTTTAGTAAGTTCTATAAAGACACTACCCATCATTTATTAGAATTTATTTTTCATTAAAAGTTTTTAAAGCTTTTTAGGTGTCTTGAATGAAATGGCAAAAAGCTATTATTCAAACATCTAGGGAGTGATTTTAGCCTTCTGGGTTCCAAGTTTCTAGTCTGGATTCTTGGAAAAGGAAAAGAACCAATACAGGAGTAGCCAAAAAATAACTTTACAGCTGTTTGTATGGAGAATAACATATAATTAATAAATAATAATATAAGAATAAACTGTTTTTGTGTACTTACAACTGCACATCTCCTTTTGCCCACTCTTTTTGTCTCTGATAGTATATGAATTATGCATATTTCATCTTAATCCTTACCTAGAGGAGTTTTAATGGAGTTTAGGTTGCAAAGGCCAAATGCTATTGCTAAATAACATTTACTAAGTCAACTGAATATTAATCATAATATTCTAACTGAATAGAAATATGAAGGGGAGGAAGTATTTGAATTTGATCCCTGACCCCCACCCACACTGGGTAACATTATCTTCTAAAATAACTGAGAGGCCCTAAATGGATTCCTTGTTGTTCTACACTGCCCACTTCTGTTTCTTGATTTGTTTTGTTTATATTTTGTTTCTCACTTCCCTTAATCACCTAGAATACCTTAGCTAAGGCATCTTTGTGTGAGGCCAGTTATAACCCTTGTGAATAAGATTGTAATCTGGGAAAAGTTTATTTTTCTACTGATGTAAAATCAAATAAAATTTAGATAACTTTGAGTCTGTGAATCTCAAACATGGATGTTCTTTTTGTTGCTGTGGATCATGGAGTTGCTGAGGAAACACAGCACTTCTACCCCTCCGATAAGCATCAGCAACCTCTCTTCCAATCCGTTTTGGTTTAGACGTTGCCATGGTGTTGGAAGGCGGTGGCCTAGAAAAAGAATTGCAATGCTGGGACTCATAGAAATGCTTTGTGAAATGTCCTGTGTCTCAGAGAGGCTTAGCTTAGCTAGAATCTTTGTTTATCATCCATGATCTGATGTATGCAATGTCAATGTTACCAAGAAAATTTTCTAAAATCTTCTTAATGTCCTCTGCTATCTTTACATTTTGGAAGGCCCCCAAAGTGCCTTGGCTACAGTTTTTCTATCCCTATTTCTCTCTTCTCTCTTTATCTCTTTCCCCATTCCCCATCTTCATCTTTCTCTTTTACCGATATTTATTGAGTATACACATGCTGTAGGAATGGTTCCTGGCAACACAACTCTGCAACAAATATATTATTTTCCTTTTCTTACGCATATTGCACCTGAATATTAGAGGGTTTGAGCGCCATGATGCAAGTCACACTGCCAGGACTTTTAGCAGAGCCAGGTTTCAGCCAAATTCTATTTGACTTCATAGCCTCTGCATTTTGTTTTACACCTGGCTTCCTGGGGGTGGGGGGTTCTAAAGTGGTTGATCAGTACAAATGTGCACCGTAAGGCTTCCTCAGTAGCTGAGTTGTTATAATTTGTAGGTCCCAGGATCTTCTTACCAGTGAAGAAATTGATAGTTAATCTAAAGAAAACAAATATTTGAGGTGGTTAAGACAATCGTATAAGAATCAGAAAGTGCCAAAGATCAAAAGATTTCATATATCTATGTAAAAAAATTTAGTGTAATTATATATATACAGTATATAAGTGTGTACGTGCATATACATATATGCCATTTATCTAATCAACGCTTTTAGTACCGACATGTCTTGGTTACCCCTATCACTTAATTTTGAGTCTTGAAGGAATTATTTCAGAAGTCAGGTTCATTTAAGTTTTGAAGATGGTAATTCAGAAAGCTCAGACACATAGTTATACTATTAAAATGTTTTAAAAGTAATAAAATAGTTTGCTCTAACCTTTTCAAAGACATTTGGGAAAAGTGACGATGACTGGCAGATCATCTTCTCTCTGGCATATGGTACAAGAAAAAAAATTGTAGTTTCACATTATGAGTATTTGCTGCCTTGAAGGAGAAGGAAAGGGAAGGACCAGCATTAGTTACTATCTCATCAGGAGCTTTAGTTTTGCTATGCATATTCATACATGATCTCATTTCAGTATCTACATGCTACAGGTAAGAAAACAAAGGAGAAAACCTATAGTCTTATGTAATAATTGGCAAATTTTTCAAAGTAATTCATCAAATTCTCATTCTGATTTCTATCTAGGTCCAAATCACTGTTCTCCTCTATTCTCCACATGTAGAATATACTACTGTTCTCACTTTCCTTCTCATCTAAAAGATGAACTCAAGTGTTACTTCCTCCAGGAAGACTTCCAAGATAGCTTAGCCTGCACTGATCTGTCTTTCTCTCTCTTCAGAATTCCTATCGAACTACTAATGTAGTTCAGAATTGCTCATGGAGTTCATCTCATACTGTCTTAACTTTATCTTTGTTTTATTAAGATTTGTGTTACCCCTTAGCGTAGGCTCCACTTTTCTGAGTTCCTTGAGAAGCTGACTTATATCTCATTCGTTTATTATTTCCTATTACAGCAAAAGACAGTTGGTCACATACATACTTATCAAATGTTTCTGAACACAGATGAGTTAAAAATACCCAAGAAGGATTGAATATTGTCTCTAGATAACCATGTGTCTTTGGGCAGGTCACCTAATTTTTCTTCTCAGTTTCCACTGTTCGCTTTTATTTTATTTAAAAATTTTTTGTTGTTAATACTATCACAGAAGTCTCCCACTTTTTCCTCTTTTACCTCCTGCACCAAACTCCTACCCTCCCCACCCCACTGGCCTTCACCACATCATTGTCTGTGTCCATGGGTTATGCATCTATGCATAAATGTTCTTTGGCTAATTTCTTTCAGTCCTGCCCTCTCTCCTCCCCTCTGAAATCTGTGTTTACTTTTAAAATCAGGTTACTTAATTAGTCCAACTCTACAGCAAAATTTCTCAATTTTATAAGTGTTACCTAGAAGATGCTTATCAAAAAATTAGATTCTTTTTACTGTAACATTTCTTAGTGATTTACTAGAAAAAAAAAAAAAGGCCCAGGAATCTGAATTTTTAGCAGCTTCCCTGGGTTGTCTTGTACAATTGATTTGGGGATCATTCTTCAGCATTCACTTCTGGAAATGCAGTGGTTACCAAAGTAACCATGAGATTGGAATAACCTAGGATGCATGAAAAAAACAGATTTTTAAGCCTTACTCCAAAACAATAAAATCAAAATTTTGAGAATAAACATGAGACCAGACCTGAGAATCTGTACTTCTTGAAATTTCCACAGGTGATTTTAAAGTAACCAGTATTAAAAATTTTTTTTTTTCCTGCTGTAAAAAGCTTGATTATTTCCATTGGCCCATGTCTTGGGAGAGGGCTCCAAGGTGGTTATAAAACTGCTCATTGGCTGCAGGGAGAGGCCCAGGCAGAAGTCCTGATACCAGGAGTATCAGAGGAGCCCTGCAAATGTCTCTGGGTCTAGAGGCTCCTTGCCATGCTCTGGTGTTGGTCTTTTTTTTTTTTTTTTAAAGATTTTATTTGTAATTTTTAGAGAGAGGGGAAGTGAGGCAGATAGGGAAAGAGACATCAATGTATGGTTGCCTTCCACCTGCCTCCAGCTACGGACCTGGCTGGAGACCTGGCTTGCAACCTGATTATGTGCCCTGACTGGGAATCGAACCCGAGACTTTTGGGTTCACTGGTGGTGTTGGTCTTTTGAAGAGATACCCAGCCCAGCTTGGGGCCAGCCAGCCTGTGGAAGTCAGTCAGGTGGGCATTTGTCTTCCTGATGAGTTTCTGCCAGTCATCTGAGATGCAGCAGTTCTCAGGAAGCCACAGAGATGTGGGTGTGTGTGACCCCAAAGGCCTAGTTCAAGTTCCTCTCTAGGGCCATGGTGGCTTTCACAACATCCAGGGTTTCATCCCACTTGTCCTAGGACAGTTTGTGCCTGTGCTGGAACAGTGCATTTTTGAGAGACTCTGGGTGCCCTCCAGAGATACCTCCTCTTGGTCAGAATAGAATCCCCAGGAGAGGGAGGTGTAGGAGGCAGGTTTGCCAGGTGCTGGGCAGCACCTCCACCTCAACAAAATCATTCTGACGAATCTGGGAGCTCATGGTTGCTCAGTAATAAGGAGCTAACCGCAAATGCTGTGTGGCTGATACCAGCGATTGTGATCGGGCAGGAGGTTGAAGGGTGGTCATTGACTGAAAGAAGGCGAATAGTGGGTATGTTCCCTCCAAACACTGTGGAAGTAAGAGACAATTCATGGGGGCACACTCTGAAATAATCACTTACCACCATTATTCAGGAAGTTCTTTCAATTCCTTCCCCATCCTATTTTATTAGCAGCAGGTTCTTGGTTCAGCGCCTGTGACCTTGACACCTCTTCCAGCCTCTGGCTGCATCCCACCCTGCTCTCTCTCTGAGAAGTAAGAAAATGCCTAAAGCCAGGCTACCATTTTGGAGAAAAATCTTCCCTAGGAGACAAGCAAGTTTCTAATACCATTCTGAACTAAACTCTTGATTTCAGCAATACATCTCATTAAAAATTATGAAGCAATGTAGCTTAGTGAAACTATTGAAAATTCCATAAGATTGATCCTACGTGACTAAGCTGTTGCAGCTCTCTGTATCCAGTTTAACCCACATAGAAAATGTTAAATCACCATATCAACAACACAATCCCGCATTAAATCGCATGGCAGTTACCATGGAAATGTGCCAAACATAGGTGAGTTGGCAGTGTGTGTAGGGAGTATCTGAGGGGAGAATATATTAATGCCCCATTTTGGTATATAAATTATTCATACAGTCAACCAATTTAAAGAGATACAGCCCAGGCAGACACACACAACAGCATGGTGATTGCAGATGAAAAGGGGTGTGGAGGGGAGTAGAAGTGGGCAAAGAGGGGATAATGCTGGCAGAAAGAGACTTGAGTGGTGAGTGCACGATGCAGTGTGCAGATGGTGTTTTATTGAGCTGTACACACTCGAAACCTGTGTAGTTTTATTAACCAATGCCACCCCAATAAGTTCCATTTGAAAAAAGAAATAAAAAGGGAACAATAGGGATAAAAGATATGCAGCTGAGCTTTCAAAAGCATAGTTTCCGCCCTGGCTGGTAGCACAGTGGATAAGGCGCCAGCCTGCGAACCCAAAGGTCGCAGGTTCGATTCCCCAGCCAGGGCACATAACCAGGTTGCAAGCCAGGTCTCCAGTCAGGTCTGTGGCTGGAGGCAGGTGAAACGCAACCATACACTGATGTCTCTCTCCCTCTCTGCCTCTCTCCCTTCCCCTCTTTCTAAAAATGATTAAATAAAATATTTAAAAAAAATTAAAAGTGTAGTTTCCTAGTCATCTACCTGGCCAAATGGTTGGAGGAAATTACTTAATTGCTGTAAATGCAACCTTATTCTTTGGTGAAATATGGGTATTTCTCTCTTCATCTAGAATCCCTGATTTTTCATATAGTTTTCTGGATATTATGATAACAACAACCAATATGTAAAATACAAATACATTTCATGTCCTGCAAGGCCCTAGATGAATGGAGACCTGCCTACCTTTCGGATGTCACTTTATACCAATCTTTTCCTCTTACTCTCTTTAGGCCACACTGGCCTGTCTTGTGTCCTCAAATGCAAGTCTATTTCTCCACATCAGGGGTTACTACCAGCTGAATTGTATCTGTACCCAAATGTGTAAGTATGTTGAAGTTCTAACCCCCAGTGCCTAAGAATGCAACTGTATTTGCATTCATACCTTAATCACCTCTTTATAAAGAGTTGATTAAGTTAAAATAAGGTCCTTAGGATGAGTCCTAATAGAATATGACTGGTATCAGTATTAGAAGAGGAGATTGGGGCACATACTCACACAGGGGGGAGGCCATGAAACACAGAGAGAAGATGCTGTCTACCAGCCCAGGACAAAGGTCTCAGAAGAAACCAACCCTGCCAACGTTTTGACTTTGAATTTTTAGCTGCCAGAATTTTGAGAAAATAAATTTCTTTTGTTTAAGGTCTCAGTCTCTGGTACTTTGTTAAAGAAGCCCTAGCAAACTACTACATGGGTGTTTGTACTCATTTAATTTTGTGCATTAAATGTTCTTCCCCAAGATCTTCAAAGGGCTATATCTTTTTTTGACATTCAAGTGGCATCTCAGTGTAGGCATCACCTCCTCAGAAATATCATGCTTATTGTAAATTTGCTCTACCCTAATCACTCACCAAAGTGGGAACTAGGAAGGAGAATGGGACTGAATTGTCAATCAGGATAATGTGATCCCATTCCACACTGGTTAGTTCAGGGAACCCAGTCCTAAGCCTGTTAGCCTATGCCATTGCTTTAGCCAAAAGGATTTGTTCACTGGTGGGCCAATTGGTGCATAGCATAGGATTTTTCCTCAATGATTATGGTACACCACTGCAGGGAAGCCTGTCTTAATATAATGGTAGAAGCCACTTTGTGAGCAGAAGAAGGACCACCCAAAAATCAAATATACAAAAGAGAACAGGCAGAAAGAGAACCATGTAGAGAACAAGCCAGGTCCTTGAATAATCATACTTGAATTCTACTCTTATTGTCAGACTTTAAGATACTCATAAAGCCCTTTTACTATTTAATCCAGTTGTATTTGAGTTTCCTGTACTTTGCAATGGAAAGCATGCTAAGAGCTGCATTTACTATCCCATTATTGTATTTTAGCTTCCCCATAGAAATTATTGGAAGTTGCCCTTTATAATAACTGCTTCCTTGTTAGTTTTCTTTCTACTAGAATACAGATTCTCTAAGACCTGGTACCCTTGTCTTGTTCTTTATATTTCCAACATGTAGAACAGCCTGGCACATACTGGATTCCACAAAATATCTGTGTGATAAAGAGTTTTGTGTTAAGCATGCCAGATATGATGCCAAGTGTTTTATGGATATTATGAGTTTCCTCGCCCACTCACCCGAATGTGAGCTGTCTGAGAATGGAGACTTACTTGGTTCATAACTGCATCCTTGGGCTTCAAGTAGCATCTGACATAGAGGACTTCAATGAAGACTTGCTTTCAAATGAATGACTTTCACTGGATCCTTATAACAATACTATGACATAAATGTCCTTGTTCCCATTTCATAGATGAGGAGGGGGCTTATTAGGTATAAAGGCTGGAAAATAAGCCTAGTCTTTTGGACTGCAGAATCCACAGCACAGCCGTAAGACAAAACAACAAGTTTACAATGAGTAAAACAACAAAACAAAATTGAGATGTAAACTTCTTAAAGGAGATCTTCCACCCAGACACAGATTTATTACTCACACTAGTTTGATCAGCTCCTAGTGACACATTTGTGAGTCTGTGTCACTTGTGGGGACTGCTGAATCAGGTTCCCAAGATTGAGAGGTGGGGAGATACAGAGCTCAGGCCAAAGTAGTTTTAAAAGCACAATAGGTATTCTGATGCCCAAGTGCTGAGAATTACTGTTGAATTATAAAATAGCTCATTTTGCTCCTGAACTAATTAAGCTATTGAAGACCTGTTAGAGAGGGACTGAGAAAGAAGCATTCTGAGGTTACTTTCATGTCTGATTTACCTTTGTATTGACAATGTTTGGTCAATTGTCAAATCAATAATAGCAATATAATCGCTACTGTTCGTATTTCAAATAATAATAAGTACTATCATGAACTGATTTTTCTGAACTAGGTGCTATATTAAGTTACGTATATTCTTCTGTTTAATCTTCCTAACAATCTATGGAGGCATCTGCATTTTTTAGATGAGAAAACTGAGTCAGCCATGCCAAGTTTTAGGTCCTGCATTAAATGCATGGAGGTTTTCTTCTTATCCTAACTCTAATTTTATCCTCTACATAGTATCCCTTTTCAGAGATCTTTAGTGAATATTTTTGGAAATAAGCAACTGGCAGTAAGAAAGAAGAAAGGAAAGATAGAAGGATGTAAGGAAGAAAAAGAGCAATGAAGGCAGGGAAACAGGGAAAGTGGGAGGAGGAATGGGGGGGGCAGGGAGGTGAGGGAATACTGATACTATAAAGTCTATAATCAAATCTGAAGTGAACTCAGACCTGCCTTTCTTCAGAAAGTGAGGCCTTTTCTTGTTACTGCCAGTAGTATGTCAGACCTCTGTCACCTGTGAGGTTGCTGGCCTCTAGAACTTGGCAGATACCACTTTTCCTTGACTCCCCAAGGAAGAGTGTCAGTATAGAAGGGTCAAGCTCAAGTATACTATTAGGTCAATGTTCTTGGGGAGAAGAATTTTGAGTGTGTTGAGCAAGGAAATTAAAAATCTCAGTTCTTTATGGGGAGCCTCTTTCGGGGGAGTCTCGAATCTTTTTTCTTTCTTTCTCTTCTCTGAGTTTCATTAGGGAAATATGATGAAATATTACTTTATACCTAAAAGAAATATTACCATATACTTAATAGGAAAAAAAATGAACTGAAACTAGGTTGTACCATTATGGTAAGGTTTGGAGGAAAAGGGAGGAGTGTTTCACCAACTGACCCAGCTTTTAGAAAGGAAACCTCTGTCTTTGGATGTATCTTTCATTCCCACTTCTTACCACAAGAGTGGTGATATTTAGAAGGCCAATATTAGGGTGAAAGTCTGAGTTAAGGTGCCAAGGGGGTCTCAAGCTTGCTTTTGATGTGGGCTGCCTAGATCTACCTACTAGAATCCAACATTGTCCCCATTTCTCCACCTGGTACAGCTTAGTAATGCCGGAGTTCCCCCATGAGGTCAGAGACCAGTGTCCCACAGAATAATAAAATGTGTCTATTTGCCTGACATATCCCTTATTTTAGAATCTGAATTAGCAGCCTATGACTGGTTTAAAAATTCACAGATGCAGCCCTGGCTGGTGGCACAGTGGATAAGGTGCTGGCCTGCAAACCCAAAGGTTGCTGGTTCGATTCCCAGCTAGGATATATAACCAGGTTGCAAGCCAGGTCTCCAGCCAGATCCATAGCTGGAGGCAGGTGGAAGGCAACCATACTTTGATGTCTCTCTCCCTCTCTGCCTCTTTCCCTACCCTTCTCTCTAGAAATAATAAATAAAATCTTTTAAAAATATTCACAGATGCTGGGTCCTTGTCAAATATCTCTTTGTGACCAACAGAGCAACCTCCCCACCCCCTAAGAACCTTCAGTGAGGAGAGTCTTACCTAATGTCCTGAGTGCCCAGCCCACTGATTAGCAAAGTCCTCTGTGGCTAAACAAACTTTTCTTTTGTTAGGGAGGCAGCTTTCCAGGTAGGTCTTCACCTGCTTGAACCAGAAAGCTTCCCATGACCCAAGCCTCTCATCCTGGAGAAAATGCTTGTGTTTTCCTTTAATGAAAACCCAGAGCAGAAAAGTATGATGTATGTATAAGAGAGATCATAGCCTTCAGTCAGACACCCCCACATTTTATTCATGACAGTTATTTAACATGGCTATGGATGAAAGTTACATAACAAACATCTGCAAACACCCATTTCTTTATCTCTGTATCAGCTATAACTATAACCTCAGAGGGATTTCCTGATGATTAAATGCAATAGTCCATGGCACATACTAAGTAGTAATGAATGTACACAATTACTCATTAGAAAATATTAGTGGATTCAGACACCAAACCCAAGAACTGGGTCTGAGGGTTTTGATTTCATACTATGCTTCCTCCTCCAAGTTTTGCTCCTTTGGCCTCAAAAAGCTTAGCAGGTTGAGTTCTCCATAAAGCAGACTCTGAGGTATAGTTTAGTTCAACCTATGGTCAGATAGGAGGTTCCTTGGGTCCAAACACTGTGAAAGAGAAGAAAGGAAGCAGATTTGAGCGAAGGAAGAGTTGAGCTGCGATGCAGACGGAGCAGCTTCAGCTGACTTCACAGCAAGCTCTAGACTCAGGTGGAGGTCAGAGTTGTTCTGCACTGGGCCAAATAGATCAGGTACTTTCATCTCTGCCTCCTCCACAGTCGTTGAATGTGGCTGCCCCTGGGAAGACATGACATCAGGCAGGGTGGCTCTGCAGCTTTGGCAGTCCTTGGAAGGACTGGCAGCTGAAGCAGGTCTGCTGGCAGAACTCTGCAGCTTAGCAACAAGTGCTTTTTGGAGGAGGATTAGGGTGGGCGGTCCCCATATCCACCATAGCTCCCATGCTGCAACGTAACAATAGCTAGGTTATGGTTTCCTATATTCCAAGTAATGTTATTCATACATTAATATCTCTCTATCTAGCTATCTACTTACCTAAACCGAGGCACAAATAAGTTAAATAATTTGCTTAAGATAAACCACCTGGGAAGTGCCATTTGAAACAAGACAGTCTAGCTGCGTTGCTCACACTCTTGTTAAATTGCTATAATCTGACTATCAGTCTCCAAAGAGATTTCCTGATTCAGATATAGCTGTGTAGTACAGTGCTTCTCAAAATGTGGTCCTCAGATCAGCAACATCAGCATCATTGAAAATTTGTTAGAAATACAAATCTCCTGGTCTCATCTAGACCCAGAACCAGAAATCCTGGGAGTGGGGTCCACAATCAGTGTTTTGAAAGTCTTCTAAAGGATTCCAATGTACCCTCAAGCTTGAGAGCCACTGTAGTACATGGATACAGCTCTGCAAAATAACCTATTGTCTCTTCTAATAGCCTTCCTGTGTGATCTTCTTTCAGCTACCTGAGTGGCCCATCCTTCTACCATGGAGTTCAGCCTCTTCCGGGGAATTGGCTCTCAGCTGTGAGTACCTTCCTTGCCAGATTCCCATTGCATAATGTTGCCATCATTCCCTCTGAACCTAAGGTTGTGCTTCATTGGTCTTATTATTTATAATTTGTTGTTATCTCAAGGTAAGACTTGACCATCCAAGCCAACTGTGCTGGGTTTATTGGCAGGCCAAAAAGCCTTGAGTTCAAATATCAGCCCCATGATTTATTAACAGCATCCCCCTAAGCACATTCAAGTTCATATTTAAATTTCAGTGTTCTCATTTGCAAAAATGGGAGTAAAAATACCTGTCTCACAGGCTTGATCTGTACAATTTAGATTTTTATTTAAATAACTACCTAAGTTCTGACATGTAGAAAATGGTCCATAAGATACTTATTTCAGACTTAGAGGATGCCCTTTCTATCTCCCCCTTATATATTTTTAAAAGACCAACTGGTTTTAAGAATTAATAGCACATAGCCCTGGCTGATGGCACAGTGGATAAGGCACCAGCCTGTGAACCCAAAGGTTGCTGGTTCAGTTCCCCAGCCAGGGCACATAATGAGGTTACAAGCCAGATCTCCAGCCAGGTCTGTTGCTGGAGGCATGTGAAAGGCAACCATACATTGATCTCTCTCTCTCTCTCTCTCTCTCTCTCTCTCTCTGTCTCTCTCTCTGCCTCTCTCCCTCCCCTATCTAAAAATTAATAAATAAAATCTTTAAAAAGATATTAATAGCACATGAATATTAGACATATTTATGTCAGGGAGAGCATCCTTATTGAACTATTCTTACTGTCCCTAAGAAAAGCATTCGTTACCCGTAGCTGGTGGCTCAGTGGATTGAGTGCCAGCCTGCAAACGCAAAGGTCACTGGTTTGATTCCCAGCCAGGGCACATGACCAGGTTGCAAGCCAGGTCTCCAGCCAGCTCCATGGCTGGAGGCAGATGAATGGCAACCATACATGGATACTTCTTTTTCTTTCTTCCTCCCCCCCTGCCCTTCTCTGAGAATAATGAATAAAATCTTACAAAAAAAAAAAAAAAAAAAAAAGGAAAGCATTTGTTGAAACATTTTACTTCAACAACAAATATATTGGTTTCTCCAATAGATTGGTTGAGTCTAAATACACACACACACACACACACACACCCCTAAGCTGTTATACCAAACCTTTACATAATCACATAATACAATGAGATAAATATAGATGGCTCTACTTTAACAATGATAAACTATCATTAATAATGGTTAACTTCTTCCTTAAAAAACTAAAAATGGAACTGCCTTTTGATACAGCAATTCCACTACTAGGACCATACCCGAAGAACCCAGAAACACCAATTCCTAAGAAACTATGTACCCCTATGTTCATATACTACTTATAATAACCAAGTGCTGGAAACAGCCTAAGTGCCCATCAGCGGATGATTGGATCAAAAAACTTTGGTGCATTTACACAATGGAATACTACATAGCAGAAAGAAAGAAGGAACTCCTACCCTTTGCAACAACATGGATGGAATCAGAAAGTATTATGCTTAGTGAAATAAGCCAGTCAGTGAAAGACAAATACCATATGATCTTACCCATTAGAGGACAATAAGGAACAAAACAAGCAAACAAGCAAAACAGAACCAGATACATGAATACAATGAATAGATCTTCAGTGGGCAGGGGGGAGTGGGGTGGGGGGAGTGGTGCAGGGGGAGGAAGAGGCAGAGAAGGAGAGCAGTTTAATCAAGGAACTAGCATGGAAGAACCATATACATGAACAACGAGTGGGATTGATTTTGAATGAGAGTGGGTGGGTGAGGAAGGGAACAGAGGGGAATAAAAAGGAGATGGATATAATACAACAACAATAAAATTAAATTTAAAAAATTGTGGTTAACTATCTTACTAGATATCCAACACTGTTAATAAGGGGCAGAAACAGAATCATAGTTCAGGATCCTAGTATAGTCTTTTTTCCATTATAAATCTCCCTCAAAGAACTCTGATTAGCAATTAAATTATTTTTTAATGATAAAGATATTTAGGTGTTGGTAATAGATTAAGGACAGTATCCAGATAATGAAATTCACCATTTCTAATCAGAGCATTATTAAAGTTCTTTCTGTGGATTGCAGTTGAGAGTCATGCAGAGAAAATTCATTGATCAGCAGGGTCCAAGTAGGCTATGATGTGGAAAAAGTTAAGAAGTTATTTAAATGTCAAGGAATTATTATTTAACCCCAAACTAAGGAACCTGTGAATAGAAAGAATGAATGAGCATCTCCTGGAGTTTGGCCCATTAACATCCTGGGAAGAGCTAACTGTGGAATAGGGCACAGCTAGGAACTGTGAGCTTTCCAGAGGTTGAGGACTCAGCCAGTCTTAACAGCTGTGTAGACCCTCTGAAGTCCTGGCAGAGCTCCCTGACATAGTGTTGGGCATGTGATAATATTTTCAGACATATTTATGAAATAAAGTAATAAAAATGAATAAATGATTATTTTAAGTGCATGGATCATCATCTTTCTACTACTTAAAACTCCTCTGTGGCCCACATTTATATGGTCAATTTATTTTCAATAGCTACCTCAGCAATTAAATGGAAAATGTGAAGTCTTTACAACAAATCATCCTGGATCAACTGGATACATGTATTTTTAAAATGATCATTGACCCCTATTCTATACCATATGCAAAAATAACTGAAAAATGAATCATAGTCTTAAACATAACACAACTTGTAGAAGAAAACAGATGCTTTTATGACCTTAGGATAGGCAAATATTTGTCAGATATATTGATAATTACAACAATGTAGATGAATCTCAAAATCAGTACACTGATTGAAAAAAGCCAAGCACAAATTAGTACATGTTGTATGAAATTCTAGAAAATGGAAACTAATACATGGTGATACATGGTGATAGCAAGGAAATCAGTGGTTAACTAGAGCAGGGAGGGAGAAATATGGAATACCAAAAATGTGAAAAAATAATTTGAGTGATAGAAAAATCTTTTTAAAAAAATTGTGATGGTTTCATGGGTGTATAAATACATCAAAAATGCCTCAAATTACATGCTTAACATATGTGCAATTTATTGTACTTTAAATGTATTTCCTGTTCAACAAAGTTAGGGAGGGATCCCTTAGTGATTCCATGTCACCAAAGAGTGAAGTAAAATCTGTGTCACAGGGTTTTTATATATTAGGACCCTGTCTCACTCTGGCCTCATCTCTAGCCACTTCTCCCACACATAATATGTTCTAAAACATCTGAACAGATATTTAAGCGGTATCTCATCCCTTAAATACCCCTCTTATTTGTCACTTGTTGGACCTATACTTTTTCATATGGTATCTCCTCTCTGAAATGTTCATTGATAATCCTATTTATTTGGAAAATAACTAGTCATCTCTCAAAACTCAGTTCAGTGCCAGGCATATAGTAGGTACTCAATAAGTAATTGTCTAATGTCTGAATGGGCTCAGGTGTCACCTCTAAGAAGCCTGCTCTGACCCTTTGCACATACACCTGGAATTAAAGTTAATGACTCCTTTAATAATTCATTAGTACCTATATTCTATGTTATCATCCTCTACTGCTTTACACGGAGTTCCAAGTCTGTTTTTCTACATGTGAACTTCTTAGGGACTGTGGTAAGCAGAATTCTAAGATGGCCCCCTAATTCCTGTCCCCTATGCATTCAAACCTTCTTCCGGTTACTTAATCAAATGCTAATCTAGGTGTTGCTGTGAAAGAAATCTTACAAATGTACTTAAGATCTCAAATCAATTGACTTTAAGATGAGGAAATTATTAAAGTTGCCCTGACCTAATCATGTGGATCTTTTGGAAAGAGAGTTTTCTCCAGGTGCTCACAGAAAAGGAAATTATAAATTCAAAGGATGAGAAAGCTTCAATGCAGCACTGCTGGCTTGAAGATGGAGGGCATTAACATCTAGGAATGTGATTGCCCTGTATGTCCTGAATTAGTAGGTATAAGAAATGCAGAGAAATGAGGACTTCCAGCCAAGATGGAGGTGTAGATAGATATACTATGTCTCCCGCCACAACTAAGAAGAAATATAACTACCTCAAGACTAGAGACAACCAGAAATTCCAGAAAATGGAGCTGCATGAAGTCCAACAAACAAAGATATAAAGATGAAATACACATCTAGAGAGATAGGAGGGCCAGAGCTGAGAGGAAAGGACACAGTTTGGTGGCATGGTGGCTGCAGCCAGCAGGTGGAAAGTGTAGTCACACATTAAAAAGCTAAGGACACCTGGGGAGTGCTCCTGACACCAGACCAAACTATGTGGCTCATGGTTCTAGCATGGGGGTGGGGACAAAACTTCATTGCTCCTGACTGTGAAAATCAGTGGGAGTTGGGGTGGAGGAAGAAATTGTCAGTCTCTCAGCAGAGCCTATTTGCTTAGAGGGGCCCCACAGTCCTAGAATATCCATAGATCCACCCACCCTGGGAACTCAGCCAGGGCAACAGCTAGAGAAGTACCAGTCCCATACCAGAATCAGGAGAAGGGTCTAGAAAAGGGGAGAGTGCTGATCAAGCAGTGCTGTTCCCTCTCAGACCCCTCCCCAATATGCAGCACCATGACGTGATGAAACGGGTCACCTAGCATGAATACCTAAGGCTCTGCCCCTTGCAACAGCTTTACCTAAGACACAGAGGCAAACACAGGAATCTGTCAAGTTGAGGAGACAGAGAAGTATGTCCCAAAAGAGGAAAAAAGATCAAGACTCCAGTGGGAGAACTAAGTGATGAGGAGATAGCCAGCCTAACAGATGCAAGTTCAAAATGCTGGTGATAGATGCTCACAGACTTGACAGATATGCTTGAGTATGGCAACCACAGAAAGGAAGAAGTGAAGGCTATGCTAAGTGAAACTAAGGAAAATCCACATGAAACCAATGATGAAGGGAAGGAAATCAGGTTTCAAATCAATGATTTGGAACATAAGGAAGAAACAAACAGTCAATCAGTACAAAAAGAAGAAACAAGAATTAACAAAATCAAGGAGAGGCTTAGGAACATCTGGGACAACTTTAAATGTACCAATATCTGAATCATAGGGGTGCCAGAAAAAGAAGAGGAAGGGCAAGAAATTGAAAACTTGTGTGAAAAAATAATGAAGGAAAACTTTCCAAATTTGGCAAAGGAAATAGACATACAGGTCCAGGAAGCACAGAGTCCCAAATAAGCTTCACCCAAAGAGGACCACACCAAGGCACATCATAATTAAAATGCCAAAGTTTAAAGATAAAGAGAATCTTAAAAGCAGCAAGAGAAAAGAAGAGAGTTACCTATAAAGGGGTTCCTATAAGACTCTCAGTTGAGTTTTCAAAAGAAACTTTGCAGGCAAAGAGGGACTGCAAGAAGTCTTCAAAGTGATGAAAAGCAAAGACCTACAACCCAGATTACTCTATACAGTAAAGCTAACATTAAGAATGGAAAGGCAGATGAAGTGCTTCCCAGACAAGGTAAAGGTAAAGAAGTTCATCATCACCAAGCCATTATAATATGAAATGTTAAAGGGCCACATTTAAGAAAAAAAAGACCAAAACTATGACTATTAAAATGACAACAAACTTGCAACAATCAACAACAGAATCTAAAAAATTAAACTAAATTAACAACCAGAATAGGATCAGAATCTTAAGTATGGGGATCATTGGGAGGGTTATCAGCTGGGAGGGAGAAGGGGGAGAAATGGGGAAATAGTGTAGGGATTAGGAAACACAATTGGTGGGTACAAGATAGACAGGGGGAAATTAAGAATAATGTAGGAAAGGGTGAAATCTGGAAACTTATATGCATGGCCCATGGACATGAACTAAGGTAGGTGGGATTGTGGGAGGGAAGGGGGATCCTGGATAGAGGGGAGGAAAGGGAAAAGAAATTAGGACAACTGTAACAGTATAATCAATAAAATATACTTTAAAAATTATTTAAAAAGTATAAGAATGGTAACTGAAGAGAACCAGTTCAAGATGCTTCTCAGGTTTGTCAAAAACTGGAAGCCATGCAGTGTCCTTGGACAGAAAAGGTGG
This sequence comes from Noctilio leporinus, assembly GCA_004026585.1. Taxonomy (NCBI): domain Eukaryota; kingdom Metazoa; phylum Chordata; class Mammalia; order Chiroptera; family Noctilionidae; genus Noctilio; species Noctilio leporinus. The sequence goes on along the minus strand of PVIW01002890.1, from coordinate 114,921 downwards.
TACATGGTGACCCCTTCCCTCAAAGAGTTTATATCCCAGTAAAGAGTAGAGACCTGTGTAGAGAACATATGATGCATGTAGAAAGAAAGGAGTCAGTATGGGATGATTGGAAAGCAAAGAGGGGCTCTGTGTGGAGGAAGTAGTATTTAAGTAGGACCTCAGAAAAAGATGAAGATTTTTATTGTTTGCAGTGAGTGAAGTATATTTCCTGCAGATGGAACAATGTGAATGAAATCAAGAGGGTGTGGCTGTAGTACATGGCACCTTTGCCAGTCAGTGAGTTGCATGTTGTGGATATAATGGTGCAATGTGGGTAAGTGAGGGACCAGTGGGTTCAGTGGGAGTTGAGGCTGGAAAGAAAGGGTGGGGTCAAATGATGTGTGATTTCAGGTATCTGGATATATAACACATTGCTTGTCAAGCCTTACATTAATCTTGTAGTTTAGCACGACATGGTCTCAGCCTGCATGAAACTAATTTTCTAGCAAGTGAAGTAACCCAATAAATAAAGAGGCTGGAATGTGCAATCATGATATATCTAAGTTGGAAGGTGTAACGTAAGGAGTAACTTTGTGGATATCATTAGGATATCTTCACTTAGGGGAACTTTAAAGGGCAAGTAGAGGATTCTGGAGGGTGGGGAGTAGAGCATTGTTTAAAGAAGACTTGTGAAACAGAGGCAGCAAGAGCAGATGTGTTAAAGTATGTGTGCTCAGGCTCCATGCATCTCTCATTTATGTTTTCCTTGCTTCAATGTAGAGGAGATGCAATCCTAAAATCTGAATTTGGGCTGAAGATGAAATTGGACATACTATTTTGGCTTCTGGTCCAGCCTCAACAGGATCTTTTAATCTACTAACATAGGAGAGTACCTACTGTAGGATCAGGTGCCAGTCAATCTTTAATAATGAAGCAGTACTTTTATTTTTCTTCTTGGTGTTGATGCTTGTGTAAAAATGCTGTGGAAAACTGATAAAAGGAAGTGATGATTACAAAGCAAGATTCAGGTTTTCCTTCATTCTTATCAAAACTTTACCCACCACTAATAATTTGGAGTACAGAACTTTGTTGTGCTCAGAACAAACAAGGTTTTGATTAGAAATGCTACATTTCCAGAGGCTTCTACAAAGTTATTTGTTATTTTCTTGGTTCAGTGGGCTCTCCTTATCGCCTTTCTCAGGGCTGTGCAATGCCTTGAATCCTGATGGCACAAAGCCTTAGGGGGACAGTGTAGATGTTTGGAATTTTAAATGATTCAATGACACTGGGGATGTGACATATTGCAAATGACAACCTCTCCATTTCCACCTGCCAGAAACTTAAGGACCAGCAACAGCTTCTCCCCAAGTCATGAATGTGATAAATATCTTTGTGCTCACTAGGCAGTTATCTTCTCAGAGTAATTCAGACTGAGAAGGTACTTTCTAAATAGAAAACTTGAGTTTCAACTCAGAAAGCACTGGAGCATATTGCAAGCTTTATGTATATAAAATTTTTTGTTTCATTAGGTCTATCATTTTCATCAGAGTCCCAGATGAGGAATTGTGATTGCATAGTCAATGGTTGTACAACAGGGTTGGGTTTTCTGGATCGTGGGTGCTGAGGTGGAGTGTGTTAGTGAATTCCAACTGCCATAACAAAATACAATAGTCTAGGTAGATTAAACAACAGAAATTGTTTATTTTCACAGTTCTAGGGGTTGGAAGCCTGAAGGTGTAGCATGGCCAGGTTGTTGTGAGTTCCCTTTCTGGTTTGCAAGTGTCTTTCTTCTTGGTATGTGCTTACATGAGTATCTGTGTGTGCTTGCACATGGAAAGACTCTGTGTGTGTGTGTCTATCTCTATTTCTGTCTCTGTCTGTCTCTCTCTATCTCTTTTTTTATAAGACCACTAATACCATTAATTCAGAACCTCACCCTATTGCCTTCATTTGATCCCAATATAGTTAGTCACACTGAGGGTTAGGGATTCAGCATATGAATTTTGGGGCAACACAGCACAGAGATTACATAGCAGGAGGTTTATAAGGGAGTATGTGGGTTCACCATTTCCAGAAGGAAAGATAAGGAAACAGAATTGAGCAGAGGGAGAAGTGGGACAATGAAGAACTTTCTTCCACCAAAGGCATCAGTTGACCCTCTATGGAGTTCTAACTGGAATGATTCGCACGTCAGCATCATTGGATGTGAACTGGCCCTAGTGAGAGTCCTTGCATTTTCTCCTTATTGACCTATATGTATTTTGAGAATGTGTGGAAATATTTCTAGACAGCTGCCATTATTCCATGGGATGTAGAAAGTCTTTTTTAGATTCTTGCTCTAGATGATGATTTTGATGACTCATTCCTGAGAGGAAGCAGCAAGAACAACAAAACAGAGAGAATTCAGACCAAAGGATTCTGAAGTCAGCCTAAGGATAAAACACTAAAGCTCTAGTCTTGAGTGAAAATGGTGGAAGATATACGAGGTTTGTCTTGAAATATTGACTGTGCAAAGTGTTTAATTAAATTGACGTTGGCTCAATATTTTTGGGACAGACCTCATGAACATCAAGTTTGGGTGACTTAGCTTCCAATTAACCTACTGATTGTATTTTCTTAAAATCTGGGCTGAGATTGTCTTAAAATCTGGCTTAGTTAAGTATGTTGACTATTTCAGACCCTGATGTCTCATTCAGAAAATAATTTCATCTAGAAAATATTTACCATTTCTAAATTTCATGTGTTTAGCCACTGTGTTTAGGCTTTTGGGCTTTAGCATTCACTAATCTCATGGAATTAACACTTCCCATTATGAGCTTCTTGCATGTCTGTGCTATGGCCTTTGTAACACTCCCCACATGTGTAATAACCTGGCTAATCCTTGTTTCTCCGTTAGTCCCATGTTAGTCCTATGGAGAGAGGGAACCATGCTTGTCTTACTCACTATTGTACCATCACTGTTTAGCATACTGCTTGGCTCTTAGTGTTCAAATATTATTTGTTGAATAAATAAATGAATGAATTCATGAATGCTAACAAGGCAAATGTGTCAGCCAGTGCTTTTGGGGTCATTTGGTATCTATAATCCAGAGTCCACAGCGTCTCTGTTCATATACAAAATGTGCCACTTTTAATAGCTCAATTTAAAAACAAATTGTTCAAATTGTACATTGTCATACTTTTTCCTCAGACCATAACTTTGGTGAAGAACATCTCAAGATCAGTCTCCCTGACATACATCAACAGCAGTCTGTAATTATTAAAATGTCAGTGATTTTAATTTGCCCTTTATGGTCCCAGAAAACATGTTAGGAGGTTCTCACAAGTAGATATACATGTCTATTTCTATCCCTCTACTGAAAAACAGCCCTTTGTCATAAGAAGTCTTCCTCTTGGATTGGAGCAATATGGAGAACACTTACCTCACTGGTCAGAGCACCAGATTTCACTTGCTTCATAATGAGTTCACAGCTAGATATGAACTCCTGACACCCAATAATCTGTCTTTATTTTAAAATATTATAATAGCTTCAATAACTTATTAAGTTTACGCAAAGAGGCTGTACTATTAAGTGCCCACGACTATGTCAAGTCTATCTTGGCCAGGAGAGAGACTATAATGTTAAGTAATATAAATCTTTTATTTGTTTCCCTGTTAATGTTGGTCCTTGAGTTTGCAAGGAAAATCTGAGTTATTGGAATAAGTATTTTGAGTTTTAAGAAAGCCATTGCAAATGTGCGGCATGGCTGCTTGTATTCCCATACTAGTCCTTGTGAGAGACATTATTAGTTAGTAACAACATTTATTTTTATTAAAACTACTACTTCTTCAGAATCCCTCCCAAGACAGCAATTTAGGCAGCTACTATCACTAACCATGTTGACATGTGAGATGAAACCTGTTCTATCTTTACTCTAAGACAAGGCATGCTTTAATTGAACAAAATTGTTAACTTAGGAACTCATCAGATGGAGTCAAGGGATAGTGTAAATGCACAGTTGGATGAATTAAATACATTTATATACACTTTAGTTCCCAAGACTTTCATGTATGCTTTTTCACTTGATATTCATAATATCCCTATAGAATAGGCAAATCAGACCTTTTTTTTCCATTTTGTGGATCACTATATCAAGACTAAGAGAAGTTTAGGGACTTACTTGGGATGAAATACTGAATGAATAGAAAAATAATTGGTCTTCTAATTCAAAATTTTTAAAATTTTCTATAGTGTTATTTTATAATTAGCATTGTTGTCTGTTTTTTTAGTTATACAATTATTTTCTATGTAACTTGAATTATTTTTATTTTCTATAGATTCTTTCTAATAACCAAACTGAATTTTTATTTTATAGCTTCTTTCTAATGACCAAATTAATATATAAAGTATATGACTAGAAAATTTGTAAGGATAAAAAATATATACTGTGGCAGGCTTCCCTTTCCCTGATAAAAGGCCCATTAAAGATACCAGGTATAAAATGTGATTCTAGTATAAACTTTACTCAAGACATCTGAAAAGGTCTTCTGACACAGAGAGAAAAAATGTCTTTTTTGCAGCCCTATTGTCAAAATATTGGTTGATTATGATCTTTCTGACAAACAAGCTGCCTAAAAGCCATGGTGGGATGCTCATGTTAAGCCCTGTCACTAAGTAAGAAAACAGATAACATTACTATGCTTACTTAATATAGGCACAGCCACTCCAGGAAGAAAGACAACATTGAGAATCTATTTCCAGCTGTACTTCTGTATTGTTCCCAGATAATACCTACCCATCACCACTCTCAGGGCATTCTAGACAGGTTCAATACCAATGGGTCTGGCCCTTTGATTTACTTTTGTGCTACTAGAACAACAACACCAAAAATGTTTAGAAAATGGGCTGAGAAGGAGGGGTCATGGTATAAGAGGTTTCTAAAAGAAATGTGGGATGTGTGTGTGTGTGTGTGTGTGTGTGTGTGTGATATGTCTGTTCTATAAGGATATTATGAACATCAAATGAAAACATCTGCATGAAAGTCCTGGGAACTGAACTGTATGTAAACATATCTGGTTCAATCAACTGTGTGTGTTTGCATGTATATGTAAATGTTTGGAAATGGATCACCTAAAAACAAAGCACAAAATTTACTAAAATTTTCCAGCCAAGTCTGTAGCTGGAAGCAGGTGAAAGGCAACCATACACTGATGTCTTTCTCCCTCTCTACCTTTCTCCCTTCTCCTCTTTCTAAAAATAATAAATAAAATCTTTAAAAATTAATAAATATTTTTTAAATTTAGGAGGTTCTACAAATTTATATTGAAAAAAATGACAAAACCATTTAAAAATTGCTAACATAAAATGTCTTTAATAATGACAACTATATGTATCTAATATTCAAACCAAATATAATAGGGTAAATAATTAAAGACAAACTCATTTTTAAGGTACTTTGATCAAATCAAAGAAATATAGAGCAATGGTGGAAAAGCAAGTAGTTCTACTTATAAAAATATAAATTATATATAGATCTTAATTTGAGTTTTATATTACTTAATTGAGTCTCAATTTGCTTTGTGATCAGTACCTGCACTAGGTAATCCCTTCCTGTGCTCCATAAAGTGGATAACCTTAATCTGCAGATCTTATGCAGGCTGAGGCCATCCTGGCAGAGGCCTGGATAATAGCAAAATTGAAAAACCACATAACAGGACTGAGGTGGTCAAAGGCTAGCATTGATGGTGAGTAGGTTGAGCCCTGAGTGACATTCCAAAGAAATTATATTTTCTTATGTCTAGTTATCTTTGGCGTAATAAAATCATAAAGAATGAATATCTAAAACAATGCCTATTGCATGGACTCATTTTCTGTGATTGCTATTATTAAAAGCTGGTTAATGATCTATCAAAAAATAGTTAAACATTGGTACCTTATACCCAAATAAAATCCTACTGTTAATTTGATGTTCTTTGTTCTCCATATTTTTCAGGAACATGAAATGTTTATTTATGGTTGTATGGGCATATACTGCACAGAAATTTTTGTTTTTTTTGAATTTAGGTTTCTTGGAATGTCATAGCATTATTATTAAACAGTGTTTTTTTCAAAAGTCACAGCAAATGAAAACTTCCCAAATGTGGTTTTAAAAAACTTGTGTGGTAAAATAACATGAATTCTGAATTTGATTCAGTGGTCCTTGCTTAGGTCTTGGTCATGTAGGAGGCAGAATCAGGCATTATTGCATAGAGGAACATGTACATATGTACTTAAAATCAGAGGTATCTATTGCAATTAAAAAACCAAAGGTTTAAATTGTCAAATCTTACTTCCAGGAATCAGATATCTCCCTCAATAGTAATTCAGAAAATATGAGTGATAGAAATCTCAGGCAACACATTTTTTCTCTGTTGGAAATGTTAAGATGACCTGTGCAGCTCCCTAGGTCCATTGGGATCTGTTTTGGTTTTGATTAAATGCGTGATGTTCTAAGCAATATATGAAGGACATCACTTGTTATAATAGGAACTATTTTGGTTATGGTTCCTTTTTGTACTTCTATATACTTTATGTGATAGTTTTCAGTGGGCCATGTCTCAGATGTCTATGAGTTCTTAGGTGTGTATAATAAGCAAACTAGACATATCAAATATATTCTGCTAAAAGCATTTCACATCTAAGGACTCTATTATCTTTCTGCTAGTGAGTTTGCAAGGAACTTTGACCAGTGCAACTTGTTCCTTCCCTGGTGTCCTTGGTAAAGAAAGAAAATATTTCACAGATATTGTAGGCTTGCTACTGACCCTTTCTTTCCTACATGAGTTCAGATTCTTCATTAATTGCTCATAGAGTGTGATTATTCTGAAAGAACTTGCATTTTTTTTACCATCTAGGTCTTAGGCCTTCAGATAGTCACTATTCAGATTATTATTTTTCCTCTTTCTTAGATAAAAATGAGCATAACAATATGTAAATGTGAAGTATTATTCTCGAAGATCTCACACCAAGAAGTTTGTGCACTTTTCCAGAAATTTGCTACAAATACAGTAAGAAATATTTTCACAGTTTTTGTAATAATTCTATGTTTAAAAAAAAAAAGCAGCTCAGTTTTAATGCTGCTGCTAATGACCATCAAAACTATCTAAAAGTCAGGTAGCAGAGTTACATTGCAGTACTACCAATTATTTATGATCCTGAGCCTAGATCACCAGTGGCAGACAATGGGAGATAGATGTGGCAGTCCTATAAGTAGGTAAGAAGAGATCTGCTAAAATTTGAATGAATTCTTAAAGTCAAGTGTGTGCTGGTATTATTGTATAGTCATACCTCCCATAACTGTTTTTGCTGGTGATAGACTGCAAATGATGTATAAATGATGATAGTATACCATATAGTCTAGGCTAATATACTTAGACTATACCATCTAGGTTTGTATGTTTACCTGATGATGGTCATACAACAATAAAATTGCCCAAGGATGCATTTCTCAGAATGGGTCCTCTTATTAAAGGGGGATCATGACTGTATAGAATTATTGGGAGGCTTAGGTAAAAAAAAATTATTCACTCATAGATTAGGAGCAACCCAGGAATCCCAACTCGCTCAGAGGTAGTGCGGAAGAGGGGATCTTCCACCACTATAGGAAAGGCTAGAACCCCATCTCCTCCTTAGGCTATTTCACAATGAGAAAGAGCCTTAAATGGGGGAAGGGCACCAATCCCTGCCACCACCAAGGCCCATTGTTGCAGAAAGAAGTATGAGAAAGCACCCTCTACTCATGGGAAAATGGTAGATGAAAGCCCTTTGCTCCAAATGCTATAAAATTGTTAGAGATTTCCTACCACAAGCAGAGGAGCGGAGCAAACTCTGTCACCTGCACAAGATCCATCACAGATACTGGTCAGAGTGTGGATGCCATATAGGAGGGACACAAACACGGGGGAAGTCCCACACCCAAAGCCAAGGCACACAGATCCTACCTACACTGAGCTTGACCAGGCATCAAGGAACCTTCCTACCACCCCTAGTGAAGGAAGCACCAAGGGACAAGCAATAGTAGCCTGACACAGAGAAAGGGAAAAAGAGTGAAGAAGTCCCTTATGTGCTGTAAGCATATTGGGATGGCAGAAAACTGAAGGCAAAGCTCAAACATTGAGACAAAACCTAACAGGAATTTGAATTTTACTATGTCCAGAACAACAACACAGCCTGAATTCAGCCTAACCCCTGACTGCATTGGTTCAACTCCCATTACTCATGGCCTAATCAAAAAAAAGAATCATGCCCATTTTCAAGCATAAATTCTGTTTACCTCAATCTCTCTACAGTATGCCTGATAATTCAATAATAGTAATACAAAAATGTGCAAGAGACAGGCACAAACACATACTGCTCAACCTATTGTCAAGGGGAAATACAACAATCAGGGCTATATTAACAGGTGACTCAAATGTTGAAACTATCAGATAATGACTTTGAAACAACAACTCTTAATATCTTGAAACATTTACTGCACAAGGTTGATAACATGCATAAAGAGAAGGATATTTTCAACAGAGATGAAACTATAAAAAGATCAAGTGGAAATGCTAGAAATGAAAAACATTGTATATAGAATGAAGAATACACTTGCTAGGTTCATCACTAGACTCAATGCAGCTAAGGTAAGAATGAGTGAGTCCAAATATAGATGAAGGGGAAGCACTGGTACTGATCCACAAGGTGAAAAACAGTAGGGGAAACAAAAACAGAAAAACATTCAACAACCTCTGGAACAATAATAAATTACTTAAGTCATTTAATTGGAGTCCCAGAGGAATTAAAGATAGAAAATACAAGAGAAAAAATATTTAAAGAGAAAATGGCCAAGAATTTTCCAAAAATCTTATAGAACTACAGAATTAAGATGCTCAAAGAACATGTATGAATAACCCATGTACATGGATAATGGTGTGAGGATTGACTGTGGGAACAGGTGGTAGTCTAGGTGGAAGAGGGCAAAGGGGAAGAAATTAGGACAACTGTAATAGAATAACAATTTAAAATGCTCAGAGAAACACAGTAAAAATAGATAAAAAATAAAGCACCCCCTAATAGAGCATATCTAAACTTCTGGTAACTAAAGAAGAGAAAATAGTAAATGTAGACATAGAAAAAGAGATATTATAGACAGTGAAATAAAGATACATATTTTTAGGAGGCTTCTCACCAGAAACTACATAAGAGGTGAGACAAGAAGTAACATCTTTAAAGTACTGGGAAAATTTTTTTTTGTTATTGATTTTATACCAAGAATAGGTTCTCAAACAATAGCCAGTGATAAAGTGAACCACAGATAAGTCCCTGGTATAATTCAGAGACAAATAGAGATGTTAAATGGGAAAGCAGCAGATGATTTATTTATGAGTAAATGCACATATGCTTGCTTAGGGGGAAGCACAATATAACTCACTACCTTTTCTTCCTTCCTCCCTCCCTCCTTCCTCTCTCTGTCTCTCTCTGTCTCTGTCTCTGTCTCTGTCTCTCTCTCTCTCTCTCTCTCTCTCTCGATTAGCATCTAGCAACTTATGTGGACACACTGAAAGGCAATCAGTTGGCTAATTGTGTTATTCCTGAGGGTAGTTTAAAAAATAATTCTGGGAATCCCAAGTTTTCTGTTACCCTGGCAACTGCAGATAGAGCACAATAGTGATGGTATTGACTCACTAAATCCCTTTTCAAATCCTCTCAGAGACTTGACTTTGTTAGTTTATCAAGTTTATCTCTGGAATGCTGTTTCTGTAAAAGACATAAACAAAAACCTTTTGATTAATATCTAAAATGATTTCTATGCATCACTGATGTACTTTTATTAAGCCTGATCTTTTGAATACTTATCAAATTAAAGTTTGAGCTTCTTTACAGTGGCAAATTAGAACTTCCAAGCCAGGTTTGATATTTATGGTTTGTAGATGTGATCCACCAGAGTAGGATATTTCCCAAGAACCGTTTCAGCCAAGATAGGCTCACCTAGCCATAGTGTTTGTATTCAGTACTTACTGAATACTTTAAGACAAATATATCTGTTGATAAACAATAAGCAGACAAGCATGACAAAGCATTAAAATTTCTTCTTGACTTACCATATTTGCTAATATCCAGATGTCTCTTCTGAATCTCTCTTACTCTTCATATTGTTTAGTGATTGAGCAAACAAGTTGATCAGCATGTAGTGTTCAGATCCCCAATACATTACCATGCACTAGTTAATAAAAATAGCTAAATCACAACATAGTGACATCAAGAAATAGTGCTAATCTTTCATTTCCACAGAGTCTTGCATCTTGAAGAGAATGTCACTAACACTTGTCTTAAACTTCAGGGAGAACCAAAATGAATATAATTATCTTCTTTGCATAGGATAAGAAAAATGAAACACAGAGGCTCCTAGTAATTTTCCCCAAGATCATACAAATAGAAAAGTTAGAATTTAACATCACATTTGCTGAGACTTTGTTATATCAATTTAACTTCCACATTCATGAAAAGTAAGATTTTGGCTTGGCTAAGATGGCAGTTATGTACAAGGAAGAGCAGAGAAGGCTGGGAAAGTAACTAGGGGTCAGATGAGAAAAATCTTTAAGGTTTTCAAATATGTGGAATTCCGTCCTGTAAATTTTAGGAAAACATTGAAAGGCATTCATTACATTTACATTTGGAATAGCAAGTTTGGAGTCATTAAGAAATAGAGATTTGAAGGGTGCAAGACAATAGACAGAGAGGTCAGTTACCATGGTCCCCATAACTCACAATTATAAATTAAACAAATGGGCACAGCACACATAGAGGAGAAGGGCAACTATTAAGGAGTCAGGCACCACCCTAGATGATTTTTCAAATACTATTTTAAAACAACAACAAAAACAACAAAAGCCCTATCATGCACTGTTTTTATACCCTAGAGAAATTATGTATTTCATTTCTCACAGCCAGCAAATGTCATACCAGGATTTAAAATTAGGCTTTATCTAGTTCTAAATCTCTTCCCTTTTTTAATAAATATAATTCAGGTGTAATTGCTTGCAGGACATCACCCAACCCACAGAGCCCTACCAGTCAGGGCTCTACAAAACTATTTTATAACATCTTTTGGCTACCAAGATCTTGCTACATGGTAATGTGATCCTATGTATTATTTTTTTCCTCACAGAACATACATTCAATCATTCCATATATAGAATTTCTTTCCTTGTAATATGTAGCCAATTAAATATTCTTTATCAAATGAACAGCATAAGGTCATGATCCTACCAGCCTTCACTTACTTAGGTAATTGATTATTTACTTTCCCTTTAAATATAAGATTTAATCTCTCCCAAACTTCATTGTGTTTATTTCAGTCACAAAATAATCTTTCCTGTCTTAATTGTATCATCCAACATGCAAGCCAAATTTGTCAGCTGTGGGTAGTTCAGATAATAAGAGGAAGCATTCTATGTATTTATTCAAAACACTGTTGAAATATGGAGAAAACAATTAGAAGAGGAATAGTGAGCAAATCACTACAATCCTTGCTTCAGCTGAACCCCAATCAATTATTCAATGTTTTTACATTTAATTAGCTACAAATCTACCTGATAGCAGCAATATAGTTTACATATATCAGTTTTTTTCAGAAGATATCAAAGATCTTAATTTCTTCTTAAATATTTCATTGAAATATAATTGACATATGTTAAAACACTCAGATCTTAAACATTATTATTTTATGAGTTCTGACAAACAACCATCTAGGTAAACTACACCCCAATCAGGTAATAAATATTATCAACACATCTAAAAATTCCTTTATACTCCATCCCAGTCAAAAAACACTCTCCTCTCTCCAAAAACAATCAGTATTCTGATTTGTTTCACCATCATTTAGTCTCACATATTCAAAGAACTTCACAAAAAAGAAATCAAATAGTGTGTATGCTTTTAGGTGTAACTCTTTTATCTCAGTACAGTACCTTAGAGATTCAGCTGCACTGTTGTATATTTTAAGTAGTTGATATATTTAATTGGTGACTAGTATATCAGTCTATAAATATATTGTACTTTTGTTAATACATTCTCATTTAAATAGACATTTGGATTATTTACAAGATTGACTGTTATGAATAAACCTTATTTATAGAGTGCTTTTGTTGACGCATGTCTTCATTTCCCTTGGATAAATACTTCAAATAGAATTTCTGAAACTTAGGGTATTTATTTCTACTTATCTTGCTTGAGATTTGGAGAGCTGCTTACATACCTTTGGTTTAATATTCTTTCTTGAAATGTGTTAGGAGCTATTATTTCTTGAAGTACATTTTTATGCAGCAATCTATCCCAAATTCATTTATATTAACCTGCTTGAGATTGCTCTGTTAATTTTCTCTCAGTTTTTTTTCTCTCTGCTTCATTTTAGGTCATCTATGTTATTTTGCCTTTATGTTTTACAGACCATCCATTTTCTATTGCCCAATCAGTTATAAAGCTAATCTATTGAGTTTTTTTTGATTTTCTATACAGGGTGCGCAAAATAAATTGGCAATAACGTTGCATCTCTTTATTTCACATGTTTCTTACTGATTTTGAAAAACTATGTTTCTAAGGTTATGGTTTAACATCATTGTTTTAGCTATAAAATATTAAATTCTAAGAGCAACCATCATGTCAAAGGAGTATGATGTTAGAGCAACCATAATTTCTGGACTGCTTGCAGGGTAAACTGCCAAGGAAAATTCAGACTTCAATAACATCCCTTTATGTACAGTTGACAACATGAAGAAGGTGTATGATGCTGATCCTGATGTTGCCACACCAACAAGGAAAACACATAAGGTACGCAAGGATAGCACAAGTCCAGCTATTGTACACAGAATCCAGGAAATCATCAATGAAGATCCAGGATGTTAACCTTGATGTTTTGAGAGAAGTAGTTGTACCATAGATGAAGCAAGTCAAAAATAGATGTCATTTTATCTGCCAACAAGATGGTGCACAGAATGCCAAAAAGGTGCAAGAATTTCTCAGTGTCAATGTTTCTGAGTTGTGGTCAAAGGAAATCTGCTGTCTTATTCACCAGATGCAAATCCTTTAGACTATTCTTATTCTGTATGCACGATTTGTGAGAGAGAAGTTAATAACCTCATTCCAATAAAGAAGCTGTTAAAGCTAAGATTGAAAACATGATGATGTCCATGGATAAAGAAAAGTGAAAGCGTGCTCAAGATTCAGAAGTTGAATCGAGTCTATTATTGCAGCAAACGGGGACTTTTTTGAACAACTTATAAAATAATGTTAATGTATTTACATAGAAGAATAAATTTATTTCAAAATATAACACTTTTGTGGTATGTTATTTTATTTTACTAAAATTTTACCAGTTTATTGCACGCACCTCTTGTATATTGTATTTTTCAATAGTAGAATTTCTATTTCTTTTCATGGCATAAATTTATTTTTTAAAATTTCCCACCTCTTCACTTACTTTATTTATCCTTTTAGTTCCTTAAAATATTTTTAATAGCTCTCTTAAAGTCCAGTATTTTTATTAGCTTTGTGTCTGTTTTCATCCAGTGCTTTTTTAAAAATTAAGTAATTAATTAATTTATAAATGACATTAGACTTTAATATGGCCATTGGGTAAAGATCTGATGAGAGATGATTATTATTATTTTTTCCTTTTTCTGTTCTTTTTTTTTTTTAACTTTATTGTTGCATTACATCCATCCCTTTTTTGCTCCCCTCTGTTTCCCTCCCCAACCACCCATTCCCCACAAAGTCAATCCCACCTGTTGTCCATGTCCGTGGTTCCTTTATACTAGGTTCTTGTCTAAGCTGCTCCCCTTCCTTGCCTCTGCCTCTCCCCTCCCCCCAACCCCTTTCATCCAGTGATTTTTAAAAATTATAGGTAACATATTTCTGCTTCTTTGCATAAGTAGTAATTTTTTATTGTTTGCTGCATTTTATTGATAGCATGATATAAGGCGTCCTGATTATGTTATCTTCCTTTAAATGCAGATTTTCCTGGAAGGCATATTCATTTCCTAGATCAGCTTGATCCTTTTGGGGCATGTTACTGAATTTTTCGAGGTTGTCACAAGTAACCCTTACACTAGGACTAGAGTAGCCCTACCACTTTTTGGCAGAATCATTGGAGGTGACCCTGAGGTCTTTATTCTGCTTGGAACTCCTATTTTTTTCTGCACTTCATGATCTCAAGAATTTCTACGCAGTTTGCATTTCCTCAGTAGCTGTTCCCTGCCAGGACTTAAGTAGGTTGTCCCAGGTATCTTCAATTTAGTATTTAGCCAAGACATTAAAGCACCACTGAAGGTTTGTGGTACTTCAGTCTTATGCTCCGCACACTCCATCTACCTCAGCATCCAAGAAAGAAAGCCAAAGTGAGTAGGGGCCTTCCCTCATACATTACCTTATTCAAGATTCATAGTCCTATGCTGCGTCTTATTGAATACCTGATAACTGTCATTTCATTTATTTTGTCCAGTCTCTTAGTTGTTCATAGTGGGAGAATGAGTCCAGTAGTTACTCAATTATATCCAGAAGCAGAAACCTCTAAAATAAAATCTTGCTACCACGATTTCAGTCTTTCAGGCAGGTAAAAAAAGTTTATCCCTGCTTCTAGAGTCAAAATAATATCCTTGGAATCCATCTAAAGCAGAGACTTGAAGTTATCTGAGGTTAAGAGGCTTCAGGATGATGGACAGTTTAGGCTAGTTGTCCTGATAGCACAAACCATGAACACAATTTCAATTGGGAGGCATCTTCCATATGGAGAGTAATTATAGAATGATGTGAATTACCACAGGTAGAAAAAGCCAACCTAAGAATCTGTCCTCTGCTGGAGGAGAATAGGGTCTGAGTCATTCCTCCATTCTTTTATGCAGCTTTATAATTGCAATGGTCACAGTCCCAATCACTTATTTTGAGGTGTCTTTTTTTTTTTTTTGTCACCAGCAAATTCAGAACTTCTTAATTTTCCTTTTCCCTTTGGCCCTGTGTTTCTGGCATGGACAGTGAAATGACTATAGACTCTGTTTTGTGACAGCTTCCTTATTACATTTGAGCGGGCCTTCTCAGTTTTGAGCTACGCTAGTTATTGCTATGCAGTTGCTAACAGTTGAGAAACCTGCTTCTCTGGGAAGATAACCTCAGTCTTCACATTTGTTTCCTCTGGACCGTCATCCCCACAGGATTCCAGAAGAAAAGCCACTGGCATTTTTTTCTGAAGCCTGTTTCCCCAAGGACCTAGTGCTGTTCATCACCTTGTCCTTGTATTTATCGAGTCACTTCTTCCCATTTTTGGAATGTTTCAGTTCTTTCTGCTAGTAGCGAGCCAATGAATTCTGGGCATAACAAAAGCAACTAGTGAAGAAATAAATGCTGTCAGGATTAGCTCCCTGAGCTGGATAATTTTACCCAGGAATAGCCCTGCCATTGGATCAATATTTTATCCTGGTCTGATTTCAATTTATTGTTGTTTTTTCCTTAATCTCCCTTTAATCTCTCTTATTTTAGCTGTGTCTGCCTTCAAAGAAATAATTCAAAATCTGGGGTGGTTCAGGGGTGGGGGATGTTTCTCAGGACACTCAGTAACTACATGTCATACACAATGGGTATCATCTTGAAGCTCATCGCAATTCTGCAAGTCTGTGTTTTTATGGGACTTTCTAAGCTTTTCACCTCAAAGCTATACAATTGGTAATGTTCCAGTTTAGTTGTAGGGGTGGGCACTGTCACTGATCTTACTGTGGAATCTGCAAGGGCAGCTGTAAGAGGGCTTCCTCAGCCCCTAGGAACCTCCTTCTTTCTAAGGATCCTGCCTGCTCCCTGAGAATTTGTATTTTTCTTACATTGGTTACTTTGTACACTATTCTCCTTTTCTGTTTATAAAAACATCACGCTTGGTCCAACACCCTCTTTAAGAATAAATCTGGGTGATTGTCCTTTTTCCCTTCTTTTTATCCTTTTCATCTTTAAGATCTCAATTACTTTTCATCCATGAATAATCTGTCCTCTAGTATCTTTATCATTTCTCTTCAAGAAATGATATTTCTTCTTCCAGCTTATAAAGTTTGTCCTCATTTGTTCCCCTTCATTTGCACATTTATGTTCATTGGCTTTATTTCCCCTTAAAAGACTAAAGAATATTTTTAAATATGTCAGTTCTGCTCTGGATTTCTAGGCAATAGAGATTCTTAGAAACCAAGTTCATTGAAGTACTGTTTGCGAGCCCTGGCTGGTGGCTCAGTGGGTAAGGTGCCAGCCTGCGAACCCAAAGGTCGCTGGTTCAGTTCCCAGCCAGGGCAACATAACCAGGGTGCAAGCCAGGTCTCCAGCCAGGTCTGTAGCTGGAGGCAGGTGAAAGGCAACCATACATTAATGTCTCTCTCCCTCCCTGTCTCTCTCCCTCCCTGTCTCTCTCCCTTCCCCCTCTCTCTGGAAATAATAAATAAAACCTTTTAAAAAATTTTAAAAAAAAGTAGTACTGTTTGGTCCCTTGGATGTGCCATAATTTTTAAAAAATTTATTTCCCTACATTAACCAAATAAAATATTTTCTTTAAGCATCCCGTTTATTTTTTTGTTTATGATCAAAATATTTCACTCTTTTGATAATGTGCCACTCTAGTTGCCTGGAATCAAGTTCATTACATGTTATAATCATATGGTGATGAGGGATTCTTGGATTTGGTAAAGTTGTCATAGCTGGCACTAAAGATTTAGAGCTAAAACTTCAAAACAGCTCTACAGCAGGGGGATTGCACCTGCTTTGTACATTTTAAGTCCAGATCATGTGGCCAGACATCTGATTTAGGAAAGAAGTAAAAGTAGAAATTATTTTTCCAAAATTCTCCCTGGCAAGTAGGCCATTCTGATGTGAGCGTATGGGGAGGTAGGAGGAAACTTTCTTTTTAGTTACTTTATTTATTTTTAATAAACTCAAATCTAGGAAGATAATGCAAACCTAGAAAAATAACTCACAAAAATATACCAAAGAAAACACACATACACTTCATTTAGGTTCACACATTGTTAATATTTTGCCATATTTTTATCTCCTCTCCTCTCTCCACATATACACACACATACGTACATACATCTATATGAATCTATATTATATACTTATATGTAACATTTAATAAGCTATGTATACATATAAAATAGTATACATTTTAATTTGAAGAACCATCTGAGAAAAAAGTGTAAAATTCATGAGATTTTACTTGTAAAAACTTTAGCAGAGATAACGTATCTCCTAATAGCAAGGGCATCCCCTTAAAATGATCAAATTCAGGAAATTTATCATCGAATACTATTATCTGATATATGGTCTATATTCAGATTTTTGTAATTATACCAAAATTATTCTTTGTAGATACTTTTTTATACCAGTACAAGATCCATTCCAAGATTAAGCACTATATATTAAGTTGCTATGTCTCTAATAACTTTTAATCTGGTAAATATGCTCAGCTGTCTTTTTTAAAAATAACATTTAAAAAAAATAACATTGACATTTTTAAAGAGTAGAAGCCCAATGTGTTTTAGGATGTCCCTCAATTTGAGCATGTCTTGTTTCCCCATTCTCATTTTATGATTTCATTCCTATTCTGGTTTTGCCTATAATACCAAGCTAAACCATACTGAGTAGTACAAACTCAGCTCTAATTGACCATACATTAAGGTCCTTGCAACCTTTACTAAGATCTGCATCTGCCTCTATCCTACTAGCTAAACAATGTGCCAAAAACTGCAGTCATATCATAGACCATGGTAAAAATCTTACATGTCTAATAAAACCTGAGACTTAAAGTCACTTACTCATGTTTTTTGAGTTTAAAATCATCTGCATAATTGTAAACGTTCATCTGGAATACAATATGAACTACCTGTATGTAACCAGCAAGATAAAAACAAACAAACAAACATAGATGAAATGTAAATACCAAAAAGTCTAAGCCAGGTTAAGAGCTTCAATTTCTCTGTTATCCATGTCTTCAAATTTAATCATTTGTTTATTTCCCAAGGATTTCAGGCCCTGTGTATACACGGAGCTTGTTACTGGCGGGTCTCAATATATGGTTGTTACATCAAATTGGATAGCACTGGATTAGATTGATGTTTGAGTGTTTATACCTCAAACAGATGTCTTTCTGCATAGTGAGAGCATAACTGTCTTTCATATGGTAAAAAATTACCTCCCTTTCCAAATTAGATTATCCACCTACATGCATAGGCAAAGTCAAATTGTACATTTCAGCAAGCCTTAGCTGCAAGTTCAGTTAACCAAAACATTGAACATCTAAACAGAATCACTCCTAAAGTATAGGCTGAGCCCCAAGGGCACTCATCAGACCCTGGCTTTTGACATTCATGAAAAAGAATAGCAGGAACAGAGAGTACAGATGTGTTGTTGCTGCTGCTGACAGGAAAAGACCCTGAAGGACTGGAAAAGAGAAATGAAAATAATGAACAAATCAACCCAGAGAACAGGTACTGACATATGGCTTCAAGTCAGATGAAACGTTTCCTTCACTTGCGTGACAGGGAAAATGAGGACAGAATGCCCAACAACATTAAGCAAAAACAAAAATCTCAGAAAAGGAACACAGAGAGGCATAAAATGATAGATGAAGAGGCCCTGAGAGGCAGCCTTCTCAAGCCATTTGAAAACTATTGTGGCTGAAGGCTGAGTGGTGCTTTACTTCTGGCCTCTGCTGGCCTCCAGTGACTTCATCTCATCTGGTTTTTGCATTGAAAGGAGGTTGTAATATAGAGTTCTTTTTGGTGGACCAAAACGGATCTTTAAGGGTGTTTTAAAGGTGGATTTGAAATAAAGAGCCCTGGATTTCTAACCATGACAAAAGGGGAAAATGTAGGACCAGGAAGCCTATTTTAGCTCATCATAATGCAGCATTTTCTGTACCGCAGAGGGGATGTCAGCCAGCAGTTCTCTTAAGTTAGGACTGGGAGCTTCTAGAAGCCCCTGAGACCCTTTAAGGAAGGGTTTAAATGCAGTTAAAACTATTTTCAGAATGATGCTAAGAGAGGTTATTTGCCTTTTTCACTCTTACCCTCTTAAGAAGGTATAGTGGAATTTTCCAGGGACTCCCTGAGTGTAATGACTTTCTCACTTTGATAGCTGACTGGATATGTACTTCTGTTTTGAATTTTCTAGATTTAGGGTATAAATATATACTTTTTCAGCAATTAACTCAGTTTGTTCTCAGTGACTTGACTTTGTTCTCATTGGCTGTCTGAAGTTATTCCTTCCATCACCTCACTAACCTTCTCATCTAAAAAAATCATTTTGAAATTCCAGGATAAACTATAATACTTTTTAAAAGGCAAAAGGCAAGTTTTAGGATTTCAAAATCAAGATATATTAGATGATAACTAGCTTAGAGAGTTATGGAAGACAACCTTGCTCTTACAGTAGTGGCACCCAGCTGCCCTGGTAGCTTTTTACCATAAAATACATTTTTTTAAAATGCCAATTAAGAATGTCCTTAATCATATAGTATAAAATTACTAACTTCATTACTTGCTATTTAATATTTTAAACGACAAAATGGGAAGTACTTGTAGAGCAATTCTGCATACCCAAGTACAATGGTAGCCTCACGGAAATGCACCTGTGTGATTGAGTAATGCGTTGTTTTGTTTTTGTTTTTTCATGGCACATCAATAGTTACTCAGAAGGTGATATTTGGTAGGTATTTTCTCCAAAGTGAACACCTGTCACTTTAAGAAAATAACTGGCATGGGAGCAAAAAGGGGATGGATGTAATACAACAACAATAAAATTAAAAAAAAAAAAAAGAAAATAACTGGCAGTATTTGTTGCCAATGACAAAATTTAAGCTATCTAGAAAATACTAAAATTTTGGCAAACTTGGATTTTACCAGTGAGTTGGGCAACCTTACAATACTTAAAAAGACATTGCTAAGTTAAATGATATTAGAAAATGTGATCAATCTATTGATGGCATTGTCTAATGAAATGTGTTCACATATGAAAGATTCACATAAATCATTGAATCAACATTTTCCAAATGATTCATGCATGATGTTACAAAATCATATGTGAAAGATTCATTCAGAAGAATTTAATGTAACAGAATTCATTGACATGATTTCAGATTCCATATTGTAAATAACTGAAAAAACGATCACTTGTGTTTTGGTGTAGTATCAATGAGAATATTTATAATTACCTGAAAATGCTATTGAAATACTTATCTTTCTAAATCAGACATTTGGGAAGCTGGGTTTTCCTCATACTTCAACTAAACCTATATATTGTAATTGATTGTATACTAAAGCCAATATGAAAATATAGTTAACTTCTATTAAATCAAACACATTAAAGAAGTTTGCAAAAATATAAAACACCTTTATTCTCATTAAATTTTTTATTTGCTTTCAAAATTTTATTATTTATGTTAACTTTCTGTGCTTTTATTTTATTATTAATTAATAAAATTAATTAATATTTACTTTAAACCTATATGGTAAATATAGATATATGACCAAAATAAACAAAAGCTCTGTGGGATCCTCAGTAATTTTTATGATATAGAGAGATAATGAGACCAAGAAGTTGACAACAACTGATGCAAGCTATGTTTCATTCAGATAATAATAAAATTATTAGGCACCTTTTACATGTAAAGAGTTGTTCTAGGTATCTGTCAAAGAAAAAAGACCATAAATTCATATTATTAAATGTCATAAAAATTTGAAAGTCATCTAACTTTATTTCTGTACCACCATGAACTGCATATTGATATATATTTATTGACTGCCTACAATATGTCAAGTGCTTTATAATAATTATTTCTAGTTTTTACAAGATCTTGATAAAGTATTCCTATTTGAGAGATAAGTAAGTCAAGATCTTAAGGATTGAAGTGGTGACTAATATTATGGCTATTTATTGGCAAAGCCATAAGTTAAACACAGGTCTGTCTGTTCCTGAAATGGAGATTGCTTCCATCATATAACACTTGCACTTTATAGGGAATGCTTAAGTAGAGGTCTGATGACCCAGTAGGATAGATACTTTATAAATTTTTTTGTGGATCAGAGATGGTTGGACTAATAAACATTTGATATTCTCTAAATCAGTGATGTTATGATTCAAAGATTAATATTTATTCTGTTAACATGATGGTTAACTCAGGAAAGACTTGCAGTTTGAGACCAAGATAGTCTTCTGGAAAAGCCAATGTTGCAGATGAAGTCTGAAGGCAGCCTGCTGGAGAATTTTTCTTGGCCAGTGGAGGTCAGCCTTTTGTTCAGTTTAGACCTTCAGATGATTGGACGAGACCCAACCTCATTGTTATCATTGGTGCCCTCATTGTGGAGTGCAATCCACTTTACTTGGAGTTCATCAATTTAACTATAAATCTCACCCAGAAATGTCCTGAATAATGTTTGACCGAATATCTGGATACTATGATCCAGCTAGGTTAACACACAAAATTAAACATCACAACAGGGATTCATTTCATTAATTTTCTCTATGTTTTCCTGATCTCAACTTCATTGATTTCTGCTCTTTTCCTCATTATTTTTTCTTCTTGTTATGAGTATTTATTTTTTTGATTTCTTTTTTTAAAAATTTTATTCATTATTTGCAGAGAGAGGGGAAGGAAGAGATGTAGAGAGGGAGAGAGAGCTCCAGCTACAGAGCTGGCTGGAGGTCTGGCTAGCAACCTGGTTATGTTGCCCTGGCTGGGAATCGAACCAGCAACCTTTGGGTTTGCAGGCTGGCACCTTATCCGCTGTGCCACCAGCCAGGGCTTCCATCTAAAAATTAAATCAGCATTATTGTTAAGATTATTCAAGTACCCATATACATAGAGCTGAGATATTGGTGTTATCATCCCTATATATTTTTTACAAATGTAGAAATAAAGGTTAAAAAAAATTGGAATAATTTGTGCAAGGTAATATAGCTGGTAAGAGGAAGAGAAATGACTTAAACCCTGATCCTTTCCTTCTAAATTATATACTTCTTCCAAGTTACACTTTTTATCTTTCCACTATGAATTAAGATAAAGAGAAATAGCCTATATATTTCTTTTAAAAATTATAGTTTATTACATTATAAAGAAAGAATATGATACATGCATTCCTAAAGAGATTTTACACACATGCCTCTATATATGTGTATATAGATAGATAGATAGATAGATAGATAGATAGATAGATAGATATACACGTACATATAGGGAAAGAGAATAAGGGGAAAATAAAATAAACATAGCATTATAATAATGTGTGCAAGGAACTGAGAAATAGGATCAATTTAGTTCTGCACTAAATCAACTCATACCCAAAAGAAGAAAAACAACAAAAAGAGAGAACAAATAAATAAGTAGATGCTGTCCTATGAAAGAAATTTGTAAAACTCAAAAAATGTTTAAAAGTACTAATGAAACTTACATTGAAAATATTGTCAATACTAATGCAGACTTTGCCAAAATTATCCATATATTTAACATTATCTTTTAGAATCAGTTCCAATTATTGTATATTTTTAGTTTACAGTGGCAGTAAGATTTTTAAGAATAAACTTTTTTAAAAATTTTATTGTTGTTGTATTACATCCATCCCCTTTTTGCTCCCCTCTGTCCCCCTCCCCACCCACCCATTCCCCCAAATTCAATCCCACCTGTTGTCTGTGTCCAAGAGAATAAACTTTTTAATGCTACAGAAGAATAGGGTGTAATTTATTTAATTTTTTAAAAATATTTTATTTATTTATTTTTAGGGAGAGGGGAAGGAAGGGAGAAAAAGAGAGAAGCATCAGTGTGTGGTTGCCTCTTGTGTGCCCTCAACTGGGAACCTGGCTGTGCCCTGACTGGGAGTTGAAAAGGCGACCCTTTGATTGACAGACTTGCACTTAATCTACTGAGCCACACCAGCCAGTGCTAATTGCTTTTGTTTGGTTGTTTGTTTGTTTGTTTTTAAAGCACTATATGTAAAATGGCTTAACCTACTATTCTGTAGAATTAGTTGTAAATATGTTCTGTAAATGTGTAAGTTTTTCTTTAAATTTTTTATTTTTGATATTGAGGAGATTTGATAAACTGTTACCCAGCTATTACCTTGATAAATTTTATAATTTTATAATTTACCCATTACACTTTAAGCCATAAAGAGTTTACTATGATCTATAGTAAAAACTAATAATATAATATGATTATTTTCTAATAATTTGGCAATTTTCTAGTAATGGTTGGTTTTTTAGAGTGAGTGTTATTAATTTTAGAGTTTCACTGTTGTCAGAATAACAGTCTTATAAATTTTCAGGTAAAACCTCTGAAAATTTGTTGAGTTTATTTTTGTCATCTCTTTTAAGTTATTCCATAAGGTCTTGGGAATTTATATATTTGAGGTTCAATATCCATCTAAAACTTATTATTTTTTTAAAGATTTTATTTATTATTTTTCAGAGATAGGGGAAGGGAGAGAGGAAGAGAGGGAGAAAAACATCAATGTATGGTTGCCATTCACCTGCCTCCAGCTACAGAGCTGGCTGGAGACCTAGTTTGCATCCTGGTTACGTTGCCCTGGCTGCGACCTATGGGTTCACAGACTGGCGCCTTATCCACTGTGCCACCAGCCAGGGCTTCCATCTAAAAATTAAATCAGCATTATTGTTAAGATTATTCAAATAGTCTATATTTTTTATTTTGGTTTTAGTTATCTCAGTGCAATTGTACTTATGGGAAACTGTATTAAGGACTTTTGGTTAATTGACATTTTAAACTTAAACTTTTAAAGAGGTTGTTATATGAAGACTAGCATTAGAGAATTGAAGAAACAGAAAATGTTTTTGAAGTGATATAAAAATCTAAGGAAATTCTACCATAAATAACAGGAATTAAATAAAATAATATAAGGAGATAAAACTGAGCAGTTAGATGGCATGATATCTTGCACTCCATGACAAGTACCTGAGACTTTGTTAGGCCAGCCATTCTTAAACACTGGTTTTAATTAAGCTGCATAAAAAGAAACTGGAGGGTTTTGATAAATACACACTGAAATCATACTTAAGTGAGGATTAGCTTCTAATGGCAACTTCAAAATACAAAAATCATGTATTAAATTACTTTTAAAATGTTTAAATTGCCTATGAATTAGACTATAGTACATGATGTGTATGCACTGTATACATTAGTTTTTTATGAATGCTAGATTTAGAGTCAACAAAAAGGAATAGCAAAGAAGGAGGTTTGATGTGAAGATGACCAAGCAGTCAAACCTTACTGTGTTTAAGATCATCATCAATTCATATTAGCACATGCAGACTGGGATCCAATATTGGTTCTGGCTCAATCTTTCTCTGCTTTCCTCTGGGACTCTAATTACTTGTCTAGTAGTTCTTATTAACATGGCCCTTATTTCTCATGCTCCTTTGAAATTTTTCAGTCCTCTTGTCTCTCAATGCTCTAGACTAGATATATCCTTCTGAATTATCTTCTAGTTTACTGATTCTTAAGAGAATCTACTCTTCTCTTAAGATCATCAATTGAGTTTTTACCTTCAGTCATATTTTTCAGTACACAGATACTGATTTCTATTTGATCTTTTATACATTTCCAGTCTTCTGCTTAAATTCTTCCCCTTGTTTTTAATTATTTGAGCATACTTACTACATTTACTTTAATGACTAGATTTAAAAATTTACTTTTCATATCTCTGGTTGGTCTTTTAAAAATATCTTTAGTATTTTGTTTACTTTTTTTTACTGAATGCCAGACATTAAATATAAAAATTATAAAAACAATTTGAAACTATGTTTTCTGTTGCTAAAAACAATTGAATTTTGTCCTCAGCTTGCATCTAGGCTACAGACAACAACAATACCAGATTATCTTAATGTAATGAAGGCCTGAGATAACTTGAGGCTGAGATTTAATTCTTCTCACAGCTGTTCCCAGCTCCTGTGTTTAACCCTTTGGAGTCACAGTTAGAAAGCTTTAATACATAGTAAGGTTTTCCCTGCTTGGTGAGTCCTGACATTCAGTTTTGGTTCTTTCAGCCTGGACCTGCCAAAAACTTAGCTTACCTTCTCAAAATCTCCAGCAATACTTTTAGAATTGGTAAATTCCTCAACAGGAAAAGCAGCACTAATTACCAAATATACCTCTTTGACTTTCTTTCCTCTTCTACATTCTGACTCCCCAAATTTTGTTTTTGATAACTTTGAATGCCTTCAGATTTTTTGAAAGACAGAGTTACCCAAGTCTCATAATTGTTACCAATAACAAAGTATGTCTGAAATAATCCAATCTTCCATTGCCAGATATGGAACTCAATTTATATATATATATATATATATATATATATATATATATATATATATAACTTGATATATATATATATATATATAACTTGATATATATATATTACTTGATATATATATAACTTGATAAATGGGGGTAGTGAAGAAATAGAAAACAGGGAATAAGGGGTAATCTAAGAGAGTAACACAAGAGTATAAAGGTATAGGGAAAAGATAATGAGGATTTAAAGAAAGGTCATAACAGTATGGGTAGAGAAGATGTGAGGTATGTTTTTAAAATTTAGAAAGTAACATTGGCATCCCAAGTAAAAGCCTGAGATCATTTAAGAGCTCCTCCTTTGTGGGTTTAAACTGTTGATGGTTTGGATGTAGCCAAAAAGGATACTGACACTAGGTTTTTGCTTTAGATGACCCTGGATGGTGCTACTATTAACTGAGATAGGCAATATGGAAGGAGGAGTAATACTAGATCAAGAGTTGGGAAAAACTTAACATCTTCTTTGGACACACTGCATTTGGGCATATGAGTGAGTGTATTGAATACACACTCATAGTGATAAACAGAATTCTAAAGATAATCCCCACCCCTCCCAGACCCTTTTCCCTTGATGATTCCATCAAACAGTAATTTATATACTGATATGAATGGACTTTTCCAATACAATTCAGATTAGTAATCAAATGACACTAAGACTATATAACCTAGATTATCCAAGTGGACCCAATATAATCACATGGGTCCTTAAAAGAAGAGGAATGTAGAAGAGTCAAAGAAGCACAGTGAAGCCACACTAGAACTATTTCAAGTGTAAGGATTTCTGGTGCCATTGCCCATAGGCAAGGACAGGAGTAAGCTTTCTAGGAGCTAAGGGCAGCCCCCAGTTGATAACCAGGAAGGAATGGAAACCTCATTCGTACAGCCACAAGGAACTGGATTCTGCCAACAATCTACAAGGACTGGGAAATGGAATCTCCCCTCCATGGCCCCCAGATAGGAGCACAGCCTCTGTCTCAGTTTTGTGAGACTTAGAGCAGAGGACCAAGATGAACCATGCTGTGCCCCCAAAATCTGACCCATAGACCCAGCAAGATAATAAATAGCTGGCGGGGGCCAAACTAAAATTAGCCAAGCAAGAGACTCATGGGGAACAATGCCTGCAATGATAAGAAGGGAGGGGAGAAAGAAAGAGGCAGGGAGATTCTTCAAACAATAATGCCGGCCTGAGCCCTACGAAAGGCGAGGAAAGGAGGAAGACTTGGACTTGGGCTGCAATGTAGTTCTGAGAACATCCCAGCCCAGGACAAGCAAGACACAAGGCTGATCACCTGTCTGAGGAACCCCTGGCAGAAATGGTGCAGCTCAGTCCTTAGGTTTGAGCAACTTCAGTGGAGAGAACACTATAGTGGGGCCAAAGATATGGTTAGCTGGAAGCTACCTGCCAACTGAGCTCTGCACCGCAGGTTAGTTCAGCAGCGCAAACTCAGGGCCACCTAGAGCCGTAGAACATACGTTTACTGCATACACATTACCAAATAATTATTTTCCAGCCCTTTCATTTTTCTTATCATCTTGTTTTGTTGCTATTTTTATGAAGCTGCATCAAAATACTACGGAAGCAAAGCAGATTATAGTTATTTTTAATGGGTGAACTAAAATAGTACGATTTCATTTTATTTATATTCATTCATTCATTTATTTTAAGGATTTTATTTATTCTTTTTAGAGAGAAGGGCAGGGAAGGAGGAATAAAGGGAGAGAAATATCAATGTATGGTTGCCTTTCACCTGCCTCCAGCTGAGGACCTGGCTTGCAACCTGGTTATGTGCCCTGACTGGGAATGGACCCAGTGGCCCTTGGGTTTGCAGGGCAGTGCCAATCCACTGAGCCACACCAGGCAGGGAAGGTAAAATTTAAAAAATAAATGTTATAATATATTAGAAATAGAGGGGATATTGTCCTAGTAGATAGGTTATTAACATCCTTAACCTTTTGATTATACTTGTTTCTGTCCATGTCTTATATTTTCAGAGTCTGTTTTCACCTTCATACTTCAGGTAATGTCAGACATTGAGGATTGCCCAACTATGTTCCTTATTTTCCCATTTGTTGTCTGATTCCTGAAATTACATAATTAGACTAGTGATACAGTCCCTTGCACTTCATGTTTTCTGTTCCCACCCCCTGGAGTGCGCTCCAATCCTTACCTTCTCTGCTTTTGATCTTTCAAGGATCAGTTCAGGCTCCACTGTCTTCAGAAACCACCCTCACAACCCCTTTCTCAACTTCTATAACACCTCAGATGTCTACCCATCATCAGTTATCCCACTGCACTCTCATGATCTTTGGAGCACTTTGCATTTTATCTTTGCATTCCTTGTAATGAGCACTTTGAACAGAATGTAATAGGCACACAGGGAATGTTTGCCAAGTGAAAAGCTCATCTTCCACTGCAATGTATATGACCACAGGTTATATAGCACTTCCATTTAATTATTTCCACGTGAAGGTGATTAAAAGCCAGAAGTAGGTTTTGATTGAGGTAGGGAGGAACCTAGGGCTAATGATAGGGGAGTGGGGATTGCTAGTGAGGAAGTTTTAAACATGGGCCATCCTCTAAGGTCCTGGAAAGTGTTCAGTATTGGAAACCAGAGACTGTGTTCCTACTCACAGGCAACTCAAATTTTTCACAAAACTTCCCCTGGGATAGGTTCATTTTAACATCAATATGTTAGCTGCTAAACCTAAGAAGTTTGGTTTGGTAAAGTAGGTATTTTTAGCCATTAGTAAAAGTGGATGACATTCACACACCTGCTTGAAGGAATGGCATGTTACTTAAATCCAGGAGCAAATAAATCAATACCAATCATGAAGTGGCATTTAAAGGCTTATCTTATTACCGGGGTTTTCTTTTTAGATCTAGCTTGACTTCTTTCAGCAACAGACTCTCTGGAACTCTACTGATATTACTGATTTGCTGGGTTGTTTTAGTCCTTTCTCCTCTGGAACACTCACTCACTGGCCTTTTAAAAGTATTCCCAGTGCCTGTTGTATTTATAGTCTCTGTCTCTAGAACTCTGTTCAGGTTGAATGAGAACCATGCTCGAGGAAAGAGGTACCTCTGTCTAATGCAAATTGCACTTAACAGTCATTGGCATGATCATCATATTTTAAAAGTAATGATGGGAATTATAACATGCTAGAAATGTTCTAAGTATGGTTATTCTGAGTCATAATTGTGAATATACCTTACTTTTTCCCTTATTGTAAAGTTAAGATACTTAACTATTGAAAACTTATCATAAGGAAAAGCAGAATAGTTTCATTAAGTTGAGTAGATATTGCCCCCTCTGCTTAAAATCTTCCAAAGGCTTTGCAACGCAAATAGAATCAACTTCTTGTCATGGTCTGCAAGGCCTTATGTGATCTGGGCATAGTCTGTTTTGATGACTTCTCGTAACATTCTCCCCTGGTTCCCTGGCCCTGACAGGCTTTCTTTCGATACTCAGACATGTCTAGGTTCATTCTACCTAAAGAACATTGCATATGATGAATGTTCCATATTTTTCCTGGTCTTTGTGTCACTGCTTCCTTTTCATTTGCTGTCAGCTCACATTTTATCTTTTTAGAAAGACCTACTCTGCTATGGCTAGATAGCTCAGTTGGTTAGAGCACTGTCTGATACACCAAGGTTGCAGGTTCGATCCCTGGTCAGGGCACAAGCAGGACTCAGCCAATGAATGTATAAATAAGTGGAACAACAAGTTGATGTTTCTGTTTGTCTGCCTGTCCTCTCCCTCCCTCTCTTTCTCTCTAAAATCAATATATGAATTTTTTTTTAAAAAAGAAAAAGACCTATTCTGACCATTATAGATAAAGTAAGCCCCTCTCCACCCTGCCAATATTCCATTATTTTATTGTATTTACTCTAAAGTACTCTGAAATTACCTTAATCTGCTGACTACATGCAGGCATGGGCTTCATCTGTTATGTCACAAAGCACAGAACACTTGGCTAAAAAGATCAATAGGCTTATGTATGATCCTTTCACCTCAAGTTCAATTATTTGAAAGTACCAAGATTAGCTTTCATGGGGCTGACTTGGATCAAAGGACCATACCTGAGCCAAATGTTAAGGCCAAAAGAGTAGAACACATATTATTCAAGTTGGTATTACATGCCACTGCACATAAAGGTAGGGCAAGCCCACATAGTGATGCCAAGAATGTGAACAAGGGTGATTTTCCAGAAAAAAAGATAAATAAAGACTAGGACACGAAAGCAACAGCTTCCCACTATAAGAAATAGAAATTGGTCACTTTAAAGGGTGACAAGGCATTTCTCATTGTGGATGTATCCTAATTTAGTCAACCAATCTCTCTGGGTGGATATTGTATGTTTGCAAAATGATGAACATTATTATATGTGCATTTGATTATATCAGGATAATTCCTAATATTGAAATTGATGGTTTGATTCCCAGTCAGGGCACATAAACAGGTTACAAGCCATATCTCCAGCCAGTTCTATAGCTGGAGGCAGGTGAAAGGCAACCATACATTGATGTTTTTCTCCCTCTCTGCCTCTCACCCTTCCCCTTTCTCTAAAAATAATAAATAAAATCTTTTAAAAAATAGCGCTGGCTGGTGGCACAGTGGATAAGGTGCCAGCCTGTGAACCCAAAGGTCACTGGTTTAATTCCCCAGCCAGGGCACATAACCAGGTTGCAAGCCAGGTCTCCAGCCAGGTCCGTAGCTAGAGGCAGGTGAAAGGCAACCATACATTGAAAAAAAAAAAAAACTTGAAAAAAAAAGAAATTGTCTGATTCTAGTGTACACATTAAATGTTTGATTTAGGAAACTTTTATTAAATGAAAATATGTTTCCTTGTTAAGTCCTGTCCATTAGCAATATGTGAGCCATATATATAATTCTATATTTTCTAATAGCCACATTGGACAAGTAAAAAGAAATAAGGAAAATTAAGTTTAAAAATTAAAAATTAATGAGTCCAATATATTAACATAATGTTTCAACATTTAATCATTATAAAATGTTGAGTATTTATGAGGTATCTAATATTTTTTCCTTATGCTAAAATCTTTGAAATCTTTGAATGTGACATTTACAATACATTGCAATTAGAACTAATGCTCAGTAGCCCCTGGGATTAGTCCCTATCTTATTGACAGCATAGCTATAGTGTTCTGGTTCTAGTAAGCACATAGTGGGTTTTTTACATACCCATTTACTCTCAGAGATCAGTTTCTAAATGATTGTTTAAAGCTAGCTCTAAGTTGAATCTAGTAAAAATCACACATTAGTCAAAATGTCTCACTCTAAGTGATGGATTGCAAATACATGGTGGAGAGGGCTTGTTAAAATCTAAAACCAATCATGAAGACAAGGGAATATCCATCAGAAGCAAGCTTGATAGAAAAGCTAAGGCCTAGAGTGATGAAAAGTTTGAGTGTGGGTGTGGGAAGCAAGGGTATGAATCTGCGAAAACTTGGTTAAAGTTGTCCAAAGGAGAAGAATGCCAGATATGGTGGCTAAGGTTGTCTGCTTATCACCAGAATAATTCATTTCATTGTGGTAACAGAAAATTCTCCAGACTTTGGCAAGACTGAATAAAATATGCTTTTAGACTATGCAAATCATTTGACTTTGTTTTCAGAAAAATGTTTACTGTATATTGAGTATTTACTCAAGCTGTGTTCTGCATCCAATTATTCTAGCCACAATTCATGAATTGGGTACTCTTGTTACACCTGTTTTGCAGATTAAAGGAATTAGTTTCATAACTAGCAACTGATAGAGATGAGATTTAAATCTCTGATTTCTAACTTCAATGTTCATAGTCATCAGCTTCATTCTATTTTATTCTCACTATACTGTACATGCTTATCAATAGCCCTTGGACTAATAATCTAATTTCTAGTGCACATTGACACAGCAGGTAGGTGCTCTAAAATCTTAGACATAAATATTGTGTCACCAACATCAATACCCTTTTGGAAATTCATATTTAGGAATTGAAGCTACATATTAATGTCTTACGAGATGGCCATGTCAGTCCAGAGGTCCTGACCAACTCAGGTATTCTGGGTGGGTACCGCCTCCTCACCCACACCATCCACAGGGTGAACAGAAGTTATTTAAAGACCAAATCCTGAATCCTGGGGATTCCGTCAGACACTAGCTAAATAGCCAGAATCCCCACTCTCTTTATGGCTTCTTTATATCATCTTTCAGACAATTCTATAGAGCTGTTTAGGAAACAATTGCTCTGGGATAAATAAGAAAGTACCCATCATCTAAATGTGACAGATAGAAAAGTAGCACAGGACCAGAACAATAATCATTTAATTGTTCTTGATTGTTTTGGGAGATGATGATAGGCCTCAAAGAATTGCCTGGGGGAGCGTGTGATAAAAATGTCGGTGTTGCAATGTGCATTATCAGATTCCCATTCCCAAATCTAGTTGAAGGCACAATATTCAGACAAAATAAATAAATAAATAAAGCCAATAGCCTGAGAATGCAGAGGTTTTATGTTTTGTTTTGTTTTTGCTGTTAGTGACTTCTAGGCTTTCTAAATAGACAGATTTGACCAATGAGAAAGATGTTTCTCATTGGTCAAATCACCAATATTCTAAGACATGCCTAGTTACTTACTAATTGTTCATTTATATAATTGTGGGCTT
Organism: Noctilio leporinus; assembly: GCA_004026585.1. NCBI lineage: Eukaryota > Metazoa > Chordata > Mammalia > Chiroptera > Noctilionidae > Noctilio > Noctilio leporinus. The sequence continues at coordinate 82,898 of PVIW01002890.1, read as the reverse complement.
CTCTTTGTAGCCACTGTGTTAAATTAATTAAACAGTGAAACCATTAGATTATGGTGGTTCTAATGCCCTAGCAGCCTAAGTAAGCAAACCAGAAACTAAACCTACAAATGCCTCAAGGTTCAGATGTCAAAACCTAAGGTCAACCAATCACAACATCCAAGTAGGTTTTCCTAAATAAAGCAACTGCTTAAACTATAGCTGATCAAATGATTTCCTTGCCTTGCCTCTGCATCTTTTCTGTGAATGCCTTGCCCCTAGCTTCTGTTGGTGGAGTGCTCCTAACCCCTACCAGTTTAAGAATGCTTGATTTAAATTGATTTTTGCTCAAACTCTTAAAAATTTTAATATGCCTCAGTTTGTCTTTTAATAGAAACATAGAGAGGGTCCATAAAATCTCAGGAAGCACTTAAATAAGGAGCACTTAAAAATCTTCAGCAAATGTTTATGTGTCCATCTGCTTGTGATACTAGGCTTGGGTCAATAGAAGGATATCCACAAGTATTCTTTCTACTCATAAGCCAGGAAAGAAACACTGTCAAGCACAATATTTGCAAACAGCCCATACAATTGATAGGGGAACTCAAAAGTTAAAGAGTTTAGCTTCAGTCATAGGTGATAAGCTAAAGTAACTAATGCATATGGAAAGCTTTTTTTTCTAGGAACTGTGACTCCAGGAGGTTGACAAGCAATTCAACCTTTGTGCCTCAGGGGTTCTGCAAGTGATGGATGGATGGATGGATGGATGGACTGAAATGGTATCTGAGCCATGTGTTCCAGGGAGGGGACATCAGATGCAGATAAAGAATTATTAATAGACAGATAAAGAATTACTAAGAAAATCACCACCAGATTGCAATCCTTATCTGGTTAACCTTTTATCCAAACATCTTACCTACTCTTTCTTCTTCTTGTAAAAAATCTGCTCAAGATGAGATGTTAAGATGGTTTTTGAGGGTAGATAACCCACCATCTCCTCAGATTGCTAGCATCTGAATAAAGTGCCCATCAAGATTCAATCCCTGTCTCTGCTTATTAGTTCTGGTGGTGACAGGCAACATGAATGCTGATATTTCCAGTTTCACAATGATTAGCAAATTCAAAGACAGTTTATGATAGATGAGCAAAGAGGGTCTTAAAATTTATAAGTTTGAATTGCAGAGAAAATAGCTCATTTTTCTTACATGATGTTGGAAATGTTGAAATGCTTGAAATATATTTACCAAAAGTAAAAAAAAAAAATTGATTTAACAAATTTTTATAGCATCTCAGGAGTGCTGCAAAGAGATAGTAGATTTCAGACTTCCTCAACCTGCTTTGAAGTCCTAACAGCATGGTAGGTGTGGTGTAGAAAGGCCACTAGAGGCAGGAACTCTACAACTCCTCAGGTTGTGGTACTGGCCAGGCATTATACAAATACTGCTAAATAAATCAAGGGCTTTGTCTTCTTGCTTAGAAGTTTCTCTCATCAATGGCAGTTTGACTGGCTACACAGTTGGCATTAAGTATGTCAACACAAGAAACATCCAAACATGTAAGAATTTTTATGAGTCTTGGAGCCAAACTGCCAACAATTGTTGGGAAGCAAAATCTCAATGAATTGAGGAAATGCTCTGGAGAATGGCAGTTTTGCACCTTATTTTATACATTGGAATCAAAAGAGGAGGCATAAGGAAGTTCACATGAAATTCATTGCTGGTAGATTAGGGAGGCAGGAGAAGCAAAGTAGGGAGTCCCTGAGATTGGAAAAGGAATAAAGTGAAGAGACAAATACTTGTTTTACATTGCTGGGCACAGAATAGTTAACAATGAACATTTACAGCACAAAGATGGTATGAGGGGAACAAGATAACAATGAGGGAGGGATTCTGTGGTCTCTTGCTGATGTAGGGGGAGGTTGTGCTCCAATGTGTCTGGAGGACAATGAAATTACCCTGACATTCTTAAAGTATGTTGTCATAGATGCAAAAAAAAAAAAAACACAAAAGAAAACAAACAAACAAAAAACAACAACAAAAGACAAGCCCAGTTAAGGTAAAAATTGACCTTTGTTAAGGAAGATACCAGCACCTTGGACATGACTACCTGCCCTGACTTGATTTTATTTGGGAAGTTTTAATTTCACACCATCCTATGTGGCTACTCTGGGTCTGTCTGTGAGTTTGGAATACCCACTAGGCAGGCCTCCTCTGAACTTACCAGGTTTGGTATGTGGCCCCTTTTTGCCCCACAAATATAAGCTGGTAGGGCTCTTCATATGTTACCCTAAAGGAAATTTTGGAAGGGTCAAAGCAGATAACTTTAATATAATTTTCAGTCTTGAAAGACTATGATTTTAAGACCCCTCAAACACTTGCCCTTGGATGAACGTGATGGAGCCTAATGCCCAGTGCCTTCTACCTAGAAGCACAACCCCACTGATAGACACTGAGAATCTAATGATGAAGGTCAAGTTTTGTAACAACTGCTCTATTCTGTCAGATGCAGGCTGGAACACAGGGTTTACCTAACACAAGTTTAAAATCCGAGTCTTGCAACAATTTTGGAAAATAATTTTTCATCATGTGAGGCTCAGAGTTTACCTCATCGAAGTGCTGAAGGAATTCTTCAAAACTGGAAGCTCTCAAGGAACCCCCATTTGAGTCTGGGGGAGGTGCTCAGGAGACCTGAATTTAATTGGCTCCTTTTTTATTTTTTTATTTTTTGGCTCCTCTGAGACCTTTGCTGCCTTACCATATGGAGGTAATGACACTTGCACCTTGCATTCATTAGTATAATAGCTTTAATGATTTGATTTGTTCCTATAAAAAGTGCTATATAAATGCAAATGGCACCATGATTGATAATTAACCATCTTTACCTGGGAACCCCTCACACCAAATGTCCATATACCAGAGAATGAGAAATGTAGAATATTATTCAAGAAAACCATCATCTCTTTGTGCTAAATACAGTGACAGTCATTTGTAAGAGCTGTGCCTTCCTCTGGTTCCAAAGCCTGAGTATTTTTGCTGACTGAGGGAGATACTGATATAATTCATCTTTCAGAAATGTTAAATGCTAGTGTGGCAAGATGCTGCTTTAAATATGGAGGGAATGGGGAGGAGAGGGAAGTGTAGAGTCTATTTTCAGATAGGTGAAAATGTGAAGTCCCTAAACCCTAAGCCTATTTAATAGAGGGAGATTTATCATGATTTGTACACTGCCAACAATGCACACAAATAGCTTTACGAGATGAGAAAGTATCAAAAGCAGGGCTGGAACAGCTCAGACTAAACATGTAACTCAGCCCCATACACATTATTTCCCCTGCCCTGTCCAGGTATTAGATACCACTTAACAATAGTATAGGTGATCACCAGGAAACCAACATTCTGTTTAAATGGCAGAAGTTTCAAATCTCTTGATGTCAATCTGGAAGAAAGATTTTTTTTTTTTTTTTTTTTTTACTAGAAGTGTATTTCATTTCCACATGAAATTAAGCTGCCTATTCTACTATTATATTATAGAGAACAAAATAAACTTAAAAAAGGATAAAGGTGGCTAGGCTTTTATGTCTTTAGCCAGTTGACTCCTTTTTTTAAAAAGATTAAATTTCGTGAGGTTTTCATTTTTACTATGTGAGCTGGAGTAGTCTGTTTTTTCTATTTAACTAATGTATTTCTTTTTATTAAAGAAATTTTATTTATTTACTTTTTAGGGAGAGGGGAAAGGAGGGAGAAAGAGAGGGAAACATCAACGTGTGGTTGTGTCTTGTGTACCCCCTACTGGGGACCTGGCCTGCAACCCAGGTATGTGCCCTGACTAGGAATTGAACTGCAGCCCTTTGGTTTGCAGGCCGGCCCTCCTTCCTCTGAGCCACACCAGCCAGGGCACTGATGTATTTCTTTAACAACCTTGATTCGGAGGAACATGTGGCAAAACTCTCTCATCAGTGTAGTACTTAAATAGCACATTAATTGTGAATAAGGAATTGCTACCATTAGCTTAGGGCCCTTAATTTTGGAACTGTTATCTTTTACATTTTGGGGGATTTCTCATTGACTTCTTCTTTTTTTTTTTTTTATTGTTGTTGTATTATATCCATCCCCTTTTTGCTCCCCTCTGTCCCCCTCCCCACCCACCCATTCCCCCCAAAGTCAATCCCACTTGTTGTCCATGTCCATGGTTCCTTTATACTAGGCTCTTGTCTAAGCTGCTCCCCTTTCTTGCCTCTGCCTCTCAATTGACTTCTTTTAGTGAGTGTCAGAGCCTGATCTAATCTTAAATGCTTGCCTTCTCTTCATAGTCTAGTCCATTATTGTTTTATAGCTTGACACATTTATTTCTTGATTCAAGATTAGGTTTTTCATTTGTTTCTAGATGATTCATTTTTACTGATTATTTGGGGTTTTCAAAATGCCATTCATTGAAATGAGAAGTTCAGAAAATAGACTCAAGATTCAAGTACTTAGGAATCTAAGTCATTTAAAGTTCATCCCAGGGAGTTAATGCTCCAATTTAAGATGCGGAAGTTTATAGTTAATGAGGCTGGTAAATTCAAGAACTGGCTTATAAAATCTGGTGTAATTTGTTTTTTGAAAAGGTGAACATTAGTAATTTAGGTTCAAAATAGAATGCAAATGAGACAATTAGTCATAAACTTTTTTCCCCCAAACAATAAAATTGATATGGAAAATATGAGAGGTAGACCCTACAGCCAGCTAATGTTAAATCTGAAAGTGCTAATATTTTAAAGAAATTCAACCTTAATTACAGAATTAGAGTCTTTTGAATTCTCAGCAGATTTTCAAAATTTGAAATTTGGTTTTGTTTCCTTCTCTCTCTTCATTCTTCATTTCTCCTTTTCATCCTGTTGCTACTGTGCTTCACCCATATTTTAACTGTTCAGACATCAGGTGGCAACTTACCCTTTATGGCTTCTATTTCTCCATGCCATTCAAAATTCCTTTCTTTGGAAGGTGATTTCAACTAGGTGATAAGAGGAGATAATTTGAATAAACTCCCTTTTACTCGGCTATTTTTGGAAAATGTACATAGGAACAAGTACAATTTTAAAGCAACAACATTCTAAAAGTGGTGTAATGGGTACTGACTGGATCTTCCCAGCCTGAGCAATAGAATCTTGACTTTGGTGATTAGACAGAGGCTCTGTAATTTAAGAATTTATGTATACCAGCAAACAAATAGCAAACAAATTAATCTTATTAGGCTTATTAGGCTGACTCAGGTTGATAGTAGCTGACTGAAGATCTATGTTAAGAAGGTTTATAAAGCAACATCGTGTAGTAGTAAAGACCAAGACAATCTATTGGACTATCTTCTACAGGTTAGGAACATGGGAATGGTGGTCCCAAGGCTAACCTTTTACCATTCCTAATATATTGAATGATATGCTAAAAGAACGTATTTTGTAAGTGGTTGAAACTATGAAATGAAATTAATATTTAGGAACTACTTAGCATGATAGTTCTCAACTCTAGCTGCTCATTAAAATCATCATTCTATACTGGGATTAGATTTAGTATGTCTGGAGTGATTAAAACAACATCAACAATAACAATAGCAGCTGACTAGATAAAAATGACTCTTAGCTGGGATTGAGATCCATTGACTTTACATACAGTAGGCCATCAATGTGTATGTTAGCTGTTGTTATTTTTATTAGTAGTAATAATATGGAAAATACTTTTCCAAATGGTATATGGTAAACACCAGAGCATTAAATGATCTATGAAAATGAAAAATGGAACCACATATATGTGGGAAATGCTACATGATTCCATTCTTCAAAAGCTAATGGCATAATACTTGAAGAAGTTGAGAAATCCTTTAGTAAATGAATATATTTCCCCAATTTTTATGAATCCAGAAACCTACCCCTGAACATCCATTGACATTCTTTGAAAGTAGAGTTTGGAAATTTATATTCTGAGTATAGTTCTTAAAGTTTTAACTTAAGCAGGAGTTCATGAAATAAACTATACATAATACGTATAATCTTTTATTTTGCAATAGTAAGTTACTGTTCATCTTACCAGATCAACTGCAACAGAATGCAACATCATGCTGTCATTTTTTGCCATAAAAAAGGACAACAGAAAACCTCCTATTGACTGAACCAACTACCATCCCAATTTTCTGTCCCCCTGTACAGCATAGCTCCTCAAAAGAGTTGCCTGTATATGCTAAAGTTTGTGCTGAATTGTGTCCTCCCAGAAATTCAGATGTTGGAGTCCTAACCCTCAATATCTCAAAATGTGACTATATTTATAAATAGGGCCTTTAAAGAAGCGATTAATTTAAAATGAGGTCATTAGGTTCGACCTGATCCAACCTGCCTGGTGTCTCTAAGAAGAGCAACTTGGGTTGCACAGAGACCAGGTGTGTGAGCACACAGACATGCACATGGAGAGGCTCTGTGAAGACACAGTGAGAAAGAGGCCTTGGAAGAAATTAAACCTGTTCCCACCTTAATCTTGGGCTTCTGGCCCCCAAAACTCTGAGAAAATAATTTCTGCTGTTTAAGCCACCCATTCTGTGGTATTTTATTATGGCAGCCTAATCAAACAGGCTGCCTCCCATTAGTCTACCTTATTTCCTTCTGAACCTGCTCCATTTAGGTCTTCTGCCTTCACCCTCTTGCAGAACAGCACATGTCAGGACACAACAGTATGTTATATAGCCAATGACTTCCTCCTTCTTGGAAATTTTTTCCCACTTGGCTTCTAAGACATCAGACTTTCTTGGTTTTCCTCCTACTTCACTGAGCATGCCTTCTCAATCTTCATTCCGGTTTGCCTCATCTCTCTGATCTCTTGCACCCTTGGGCTCCTTAGCCCCCTTTTCTACTGCTCTCCCTCAGCACTGCCATTATCTGACACCTGTCACATACTTATTATTATTGTCTGATCCCTCTCCACAGGACTGTGAGAGAATTTTATCTCTTTTACCCATTGATGTATCATTAGCATCTAGAATTGTGCCTGACACATACTAAATAGGTTCAACAAATGGTTTCTGAATGAGTAAATAGGATAAAACCAATCCTTGCACTTAGGGAAATCTCTTAGAAGTCTGGTCTAGAGTCTTCATTTTCTTACTATGTCATTTTCTGGTGAACTCTTCTTGGGCCCCACTCTGTGAGCAGCAAAGGTTGGTTTCAGCAGCACTTCAGTGAATTCTAGCATAGTCTATTTGTCAAAAGCCAGGGCTCCTGACCTGGACTTTATGCCTTAACGATTTGTTGTAACAGGGGCATGTTACTTAGCCTTTCTGGGCCCATTGCCTCAAATTGGAACAAAAGCTAATGGTATTTCACTCTACAGGGTTAGTGATGAGATTAAGGAAGAGAATGCAGGGTAAGGTACTTAACACAGCACCAGGCACCTTGTAAACACTCAGCGGGTGTATATTTCATCATTATGATCAGAAGTTCTATAGCAGAGTTACATAAGCTTTCTGAAGGCAGGGACCTTGGCTTCTATTCTGTTATCTCTAATGGTTGCTAGTGCTGTAATCTACATAATTCAAAGTCCCAAGGACTGAATTTTCTGGGTGCAAGAATACTAGCACTCACTTTTGCTTCTGTAAAGGTATCACATAATATACAAAGCGGCTCTTATAATTCTCTGCAAAAGACTAAAAAGAATCTGAGATCTTCTTTAAAATTAAGCTGTGTATGAGTCAATAAAATGCTTTTTTTTTAAATTTTTTTTAAAGATTTTATTTATTATTTTTTAGAAAGAGGGAAAGAGAGAGAGGCAGAGAGGGAGAGAGACATCAATGTATGGTTGCTTTTCACCTGCCTCCAGCCACAGACCTGACTGGAGACCTGGTTTGCAACCTGGTTATGTGCCCTGGCTGGGGAATCAAACCTGCAACCTTTGGGTTTGCAGGCCGGTGCCTTATCCACTGTGCTACTAGCCAGGGCTAATAAAATGCTTTTTGATATGGAAATGCAATATTCAGTAACCAGGGCCTATAACATAGAAATTGCTATAGTGTCTGTATCTGTAGTCAATTGAGGAGGGAGTTAGTATTGTCAACAGAGAAACCCTGGCTCTTCTCACTAATGCTGTAAAGAATTACAGGTCAAGCCCTGGCTGGTGGCACAGTGGATAAGGCACCAGCCTGCAAACCCAAAGGTCGCTGTTTCAATTCCCAGCCAGGGCATATAACCAGGTTGCAAGCCAGGTCTCCAGCCAGGTCCATAGCAGGTGAAAGACAACCATATATTGCTGTTTCTCTCTCTCTCTCTCTCTCTCTCTCTCTCTCTCTCTCTCTCTTCCTCTCTCCCTTCCCCTCTCTCTGAAAAATAATAAATAAAATCTTAAAAAAAAAGAAAAGAATTACAGGTCAGTGAGCCTGTTAGCATGCACAGAAAGTTTATTAGTGAATGGGAGAGCAAAAGCAAGGGTAGCTAGAGTAGGTGGCAAAAGCAAGGGTGGCCAGAGAGAGGCCAGGTGACTAGTGTCCATGTGGCCAGAGGGCGAAGAAAAGGGAGAGTGGCCAGAGGCGGGAAGGCTGGCCAGCACCCCTCTCCAACCTCAGATGTGGCAAAAGGGCCAAGAGAAAAGAGAGCAAGTCCTTTGTTCTGAGGACTTACATAGTTGGTGGGATGGGGGTGAGAGAGCTACATACTGATTGATGGGTAAAGGGTGCCAGCTTTCCCAGGGAGATGTGACTGACTACTCAAACAGGTATGAGTGGGGTCTGTTAACCCAAATCCTTATCTTGCTCTAGACTATTCATTCGTTTTGTATACATGACAGGGGCCAGGCAGTTAACTAAAGTTGTTTTAGGGGCTTTTCCTTGGGCACTGTAGTCTCCCTCCCCTTCCAGGCCTTGGGATAAATATACTACAGTCCCAAGGTTTTCCTTTCCCCAGCTAGTGAAGATGACACGCAGGCTTTCAAGGGCTCTATCTACCCTCGCACTATCGTAGTTTATTTTGCTTGTGTTTCTCAGAATGCCTGGCAGCCTTATCAAACCAGGCTCAGGTTACTGGGTCAATGGCTGAGACATGTCTCCCTTTGCTTTAAGCCTCCTGTATTAAGTTCTTTGTTAGACTTCAATGATGAGGGCCCTGCCTTTGTTTCCCTTCTGGTCTCTTATTAGACTGTAACATTCTGCCCTCAAGTAGTAGGGCCCCAAATCTTTGGGAACTCTGGGCTCAGGACTGCTGGGTCAGTGAGCGAGACGTGTCTTCCTCTGCTTCTCATTCAACTGTAACAGTGTAGGTAGGAAGGGGGCTGTTTTAAGCTCACACCTTGAAAAGGACTTTAAATAATCCTTTGTATGCTGCACTCCCTCCTGTTGGTGGCAGAAAGCAAGGGGGTTGGTGCACAAGGCTATGGACCAGAGAGCATGGAATAGCCCCAGGGAACAGACTTCAGCAGCAAACATAGACAGGAGACCCCGAGAATACAGGATGTTAACACGAGCAGGAAGCCCACATTCGGGAGAAGGCTTTGGAGGGAGCAAGTCTTAGCAACACTGATAATAAATATCTGTTGAAAATGCACATTAAGTGTTAGACTAAGGATTGACTGGACACTTCATAAATTTTAAGAAGGCAGTTATAGGGAAACACAAAGAACAGCAAGTATAAAGAAGGGCCCAATCAGAATAAGTGGTTTAGTGTGGTCAAAACATAATGCGGGGCTGAGGATTTCAAAGTGTTTTCATTTTTTTATTTATAAGGTAAGTGTAATTGGTTGTTGCAGTTACTGGCTCTCCTCAATCCTTTCAACTAAACTGTGGTTTTCCATGACTGGGTATTGCATGAGGGACTTGCTCTCTACATGTAAAACTCTAACAAGGAAATTGAGAGGTTTAAACTCAGCCTTAGCTGAGGGCAGCATAGCACATAATACCTAAAAGATGGGGTCTGAGTTCAGACAAGCTAGGATCAAGTTCCAACCCTGTGACTTGCTAACTGAATGATCTTGGGCAAGTTAATTAATGTCTTTGAGCCTAAACTCAATTTTACATAATGTGAGGATAATATTATCTTCCTCGCAAGATAGTTGTGAGAATTAAATAGAATTATGTATAGAAGGCATTTAGCATAGTGCCTGCCTTTTAGTCAGTGTTTGGTGGGTAAATAATGACATTGACACAACAGCAATGGCAAAAAATGGCTTAGGAAGGAGATCTTAGGAAGAAAGATTTTAGTATCAGAAAATGAACATAGCAGACCCACATTCAGATAAGGAAATGCATCTAGTGCCTAGACTATAGCTGGAAGAAAGGAGAACATCACAACGTTACAAGAGAGAATGTGTTGGAATAGTGGACTTTTGTACACAATTGGAACTTAGCAGAAGGAAATGTAAATCAACTCTCCCTCTGTGTGGTGGATCTAGCTCATGTGAGTGAGCTTTGCTCCCTTCAGTTGGCCAGCTAATTTCAGAATATCTATGTTAACTTAGTAAACTCTGACAAGCTTAATTTTGGAGCTTTAAAACAAAACAAAACAAAACAAAACTGGGGTAAGCCTAGTAGTAGAGAAATGATCTTATTAGATTTCCATGATACAACATATATACATATTTTTAAAAATTCCTTTGGAGTGTAAGAGAAGGTGTTCCCCTTTCACAGGTATTCCACATTTCAGTGAGGGTAGCTAGATCCTACTCTAGAAAGGATGTGCACATGGTGTCAGGATGTGCCTGATGCTCTGTGTCCTAAATTTGCCCATGCTGCCCTTTAGGACATGCTCCCCATGTAAATGTTATGGAAGTCCCTCTCTTTTCCTAAATTGTTTAGCGCAGCCATTTTGGAAATGGTGAAGGTTTTTATCTGTGCTACCGTCATCCACAACCATAAAATATTTTCCTGCCTATTCAAGCTGGAAAGTGGACCTTCTTGCTATTCCATAATATGCCCTGACTCCCAAGATGATTACATTTCCTGTTGCCTCCTGGCACAAACTTTCAAAACTGCCAGTTGAGTTGTCATTGTAGTACAACTGATTCCTTGATGGATCTATGGTATCTGAGATGTCTTTGTTCTCCAGGCTTCCCACTGGTTATCAGATTACAGATAGGAAGACAAGAAAAGAGTGTAACAATCATAGCCACACAGGGGTCTCTAATGATATTAGAGGTTGCCTTCTCTTCAAGAGAGCACTTGTATTTCAAAATGATCGGATTATCCAACTATGTCATGATGTCATGCTGGGCAAGTCAACTGAACTATAGACCAGGCCTCTGGAAAGCTTTCTTCCTGATTCCAGAGTTCATTTCATTTCTGCTGCAGGAAAATTGTGCCCTGAGAAATTAGATGTCTGCAACAATTTTTAATCTCAGAGGATGGCTTTTTTTTGTTGTTAAATTGCTCCTCAGCGTGAGGAAAAACACAATTTTCTTTAGTTTCTCAATAAAGTACTTAGGGCTCATCTATTCACACAAAAGAGATGATACTTTTCACTTGCTCTGAGAAAACTTCAGCTATTTTTTCTTTTTTTCTGAAAATAAAAGAAAAAGTGACACACTGAGACATGCCTTGGAATCCATGTGGGGCACTTAGAGCTGGCTTGTAGTCTGTAGATATTCAGCCTATCAAAAATTCAGAAATAAGCTTTGTTTTGAAAACTTCTGAGTTCATTATTACGTAAAACAAATAATATTGCTTTGTTTCAAAGATGCTTTCTGATATCTGCTGTGTGTCAGTGCTAGTCAGAATTGCAACATCCAATGTACATATATTGTTCTTAAAGAAATGGAATTCTGCCCCCTGTCCTCCACTCCCTCTTCTCTGGTATAAGGCCAGGTGAGTGTGGCTGGGTTAACTACTTGGGGTTTAACCTACCTTTACTGAATTCCAGTTGTGGGCTTTTAATCCTAATGGGATACACTGGCAGATCTTACCTACTTGAGTTATGTAACAGCAACTTGATAAAGAAAGTTTGCATGTAGATGTAACCTCTAACAAGGAAAGCTTAGACAAACCATAGCAAATTGCATTGAAATAGCTGGAGGCCGAGACCATCACAGAGAAAATGCAGTGTGTAATTCATATGGCCAACGCAGATTATTTAAAACCACCATCATTAGACTGAATAGCATTGTGCTCAGCTGTAAAATGTGAGTTATCCTTTTATCCCCTCAAAGGGCCCCAGCTCTCAGCCCTGGTGCGCCAGTCTTCCAGTCACAGTTCGTAGCTAATCCTCTTCTCCTGTGTTGCTAGCAGGTGAGGCTGTTCATGCAGAAGTTGCTGATGACAGTGGGAAGCACACTGCTTTCTTACAGACAGACCCAGAAGGATTTTTCAGGTATCTCAGGCTGATGTACTGGTCTGATTAGCCACAGTGGAAGGGCCCAGCTGATCCCGTTGGTCAATCTCACCAACAGTGTAAGGACCTAATGGCTGAAATTGTCATAATTTCTACCTATGCCCAAAAGTTAATCAGAGCCAGTGGGCAATGATCTCCTATGGATAGCTTTGAGGAGGAGAGGAAGGGGCCAGCACGTGGATATTTCAGAATAACATCTCTAGCTAATGAGGGAGCAGGGCAAGAAAGATCAAATAAACTTGGAAGAAGCATTCCTAATAAGAGGAGACTTCCCATGGGTGTCCTGGTTCTCCTGGGATCAGATACCTGTGCCGAGCCGTGTGCTGTGTTAATGCTTCTGCCCAGTGTCTCTCATGTAAAGACTGCCATTTGCTAAATGACTACATCCATAAATGTAAGGGTCATTCTGTCAGGTGTTACTGGTATATCTTTCCCATTTTACAGATGAAGATAATGAGGCTCCTAGACGCTAAGGAATGTGCCCCCGTTTAGCCAGGTATTGCATATGTATTAGGATTCAAACCCATGTATCTCCAATTTTTGTGTTTTTAACTGCGCTCTGCAGTTGCCTCGTTCTCTGCTCTTTATTGTCTCCTTCCTACCCTGAAAAGTCTCACTTTATTGTGAAGTTAGTATCCTAGAGGAGGATTCTTCCTGGAGCATCCTCACCGAAGGAGTTGTCTACATTGATGGGTCATCAGGACAATCATACCCCTGTGACTGGCATTAACCACTTGGCCACAGCTTCCAATGCAAAGTGGGTGATGCTGGGTGGGCCTCTCCACAAACAGTATTAAGAAAACTGACTCTTGGCTAACAAATAATGTCAAGTATGCGACACTCACTAAGTTCAAATCATTCTCATGCATGCCAAGTCTAATGAAAAATAAAGGCATAGAGGTTGATTTACTTATTTCTATTTGAGGTGAATCCACTGCTGGATCTGTATTAGGTACAGGCATATGCTTATTTTTATGATACAGTATTACATACTGTAATAGAGCTTAACTTACTGATATTTAATTAAAAATTATTCCCAGCCTCAATAGGTCTTATAATCAGACATTGATGCTAATAGGTCTTATACCCAGACATTGATGCTATGTACTTCTATTATGCTATTCCTAACATGAAATACAGAATTCTTCTGATTCTAGACTATCACATGAACAATGAAAGGGGGCTGAGGGGTGGAACAAGAGAGGAGAGTTGAAGATATGACTCCAGTTGAGAAGACGTAGGTTTGTGAAGTCTGTCTCTGGCAGGAATCCTCAGCGGGCTATTGCCCATTTTCCCTCCAGTCTTTGAGACTTTAGGCCTTTTGAACTTACAGACACACTCTGCTTGCTTACTTGATTAGCAGCATTCTCTTTGTTTTGCTGAGAGGAAGGCATTAATGAAGAGGTGAACTTTGAGAAGTTGAGGCTCTGATTCCTCCCTCAGGGGCACAGCTGATGGAACCAGGGGTGCTAGAAGGGAGGGTGTGGAAGAGGCATAGCATTCACGTTTGGTGCTTGTGAAACTTGGAGTGCTGGAGTTGTGGGATGGAAGTTCAGTGGAAGGGGAGAACGTGTATATTCCAACCACAGTAAGCGCAGAGTTACAAATACATTTTTGACAGGCACTGTGAGTAATTTTTCTTTTTTCTCAGTGCCCTGGAGTCAAGCTTTCTGGCTTTGACATTTACCATCACTACCTAGAAGTTGTGTAATGGTGTCTAAATCACTCTTTCTGTGCTTCTCTCTCCTTAGCCATTAAACAACCACAATTAGACTGTTACTAATAATAAATACACTATTGTATTACATGTGAGTAGTAAATGAAATGATTTATATAAAGCACTCAATGCAGAGCTTGGCATATGGAAGAGTAAATAAATAATACTAAGGCAGAAATTATTGATTGTCTACTTAATATCCACCTTGCCATTCTTGCTGACAAAGCCCCCACTGAGGTGAGTGGTAATCTGTCTAAACACTCACTTTCCAGCCTCCCTTGAACCAGAGGGAGCCACACAGTGCTGTTCTGGTCAATTTGTTGTAGCTAGCTGGACATCTCCTGGAAATTTTAGGAAGGGCTTTACTTGTCTGTTCAAAAGGAATATATCTTCTTGATATTACCCCTTCCTTATTTTTATTTCCTTAAATATGGATCTAATGTCTGGAATCAAAGCTACCATTAGTGATGGAAGCAATGAGCAAAGAGAATTTTCAAGAAAATCGCCCAAATACCATTAACCTACTTAACCAACAGCAGGTGTCTTTTTATTAGAGGAAAACACTACCTATTATCTACCTTTTGTTGTTTTTATATTGATTCTGCAAGATGTAAATTTGCAGAGTCAATATAAAATTTTATATTTTATTTGCAGTGAAAATATCCTTAATAGAGCTATCATTACTATATATTATTTTACTTAAAGCCAGGCATTATTTTATTTAATCTTTGTAAAAAATCAGGAAGGTAGGTATTATTATTTTCAGGATTTCTTTTTTCAGCTGAGACTTAAATTTGGTCTTAATAATAAAAATAACAGTTAATATTAAAAATAATAGTAGCGTGATCATATAAATAATATAAATAATGAATACACTAAAATAATACAATATTGATGTAATAATAGCTGACAGTTTTTGAGTGCTTATTATGTGTCACTTACATTGTATGTGTTTAGTCCTCACAACTCTATGCAGGAGTTATTGTTATCACCTCCATTTTTACAGATGAGGAAACGGAGGCACAGAAATGTTAAGTAACTTGCCCAAAGTCACAGAATTCAGATTCAGATTCAGATCTTTCTGACCACCAAGATTATATACCTAATTATCCAGCTCATCATTTCTGCCTTTCTGCAGTTCCAAAATGCTTTCTGTCTTCTCCAGGCCTTTGTAAATGCCTTTTCTTGTGGTTAGATCAATTTTCTCTTCACTATATTTTCTTTGCTAAATCCATTTAAGTTTGATACCTCAGCTTAAATATATATTCTTGGAAGTCTTCCTTGATACTCTCTCCCCTTTGGGCTATTCCATCTCCTTTTGTGTTCACTCCTATCATAGCATTTAGTTCATTCTTACATGTTCTATGTATTTATTTATCTTGCTCACCTGTTAAGGCATTGTCTTCTGTCTTCCTGAATTCTTGCTTTAAGTCTTGCTCCCCACCTTTTCCTAGGATTGAGCTTATTAGTAGATATTCAATTAAAGGTGTCAGAAATGACTGACTCTGTTTTAGCTGGATGCTTGAGGGGACTGATGGTGCCTGAAAAGCTGGACCAAAAACATATTGGGGGGAGGGGGAATGATGGGCTGTATTCCAGGGCCCCCAACAGGATTTGCATGCAGGTCAGTTCAGGCAGTGCCAGGAAAAATCATGCTCACCATTTTAGCATTTACTGGAGTCAGCCGTAGGAGGGCTATTTAGTCCAAGGTCAAAATAAAAGAAGAGAAAAAATGCTCTGAAAAGGTGGCAGCGCGTGTCTGTGGAAGGAAAACCTAGACATGTGGTGGGAGTTAAAGAAATGCAGCATTACAAAAAAGAATCCCTCCCACAGATATCTAAAAATGATGTTCCTAGCAGCTTTAGGAATCACAGTTGTGCAGGCAGAAAAGTATTTGATTAACTCACTGGCATTATCTCCAAGGTGTGGGTGTCCTGGAAATCTGCATGCCCAATATTTCTTTTGGATAAGCTACTGGGCATTGTTCTACATGTGCTACATCATGGCTATTCAGCACATTGTACATGGCTAGAGACATGTACTTTAACAACTGTTCCTCACAAGGTTAGGATAGCTGTGCTGTGGTCATTTTGCACCCGGCATTTAGGAACAGGAAAGAGAGATTTAAAGTTGACTTTAAATAGAATTTCTGAATATACCAGAATGGGCAACATACCCCACCCCATCCTCTTCATTCTCTATATGCTGTTCTCTCTTATAAGTTTTCAGATGGCACTTTCTCATCTGCATTTTTCTTTCTGTATTTAGGTACATGGTGAATCAGACTTGGTTCATCTCGGTGGTGGAGTTAGTCATAGTGTGATAGCAAAGTCTGCAGGGGCCACAGAAACGGTCTTCAGGAAGAATGGGATGGGAATGTGGTTTACACAGTGTCCCCCATACTCTCCACCCCAAGATCGAAAGTGCCCTTTAACTCACTGATTCTCATGCTCAGAGAAGGGGTCTTTCCTTCCCAAGTGGAAAGAAAGCCAGGGCAAAAGTTAACCTGAGTTTCAAATGTGACTAGGTGTTCCTGTGACCCTAGCAGAGCCCATTGGTTTAGTAGTAATGATAATGGGTATTTTTAGATCACAGGAATACCTAATCAGTTTATTTCTTTGTTAAACTTCAACCATCTGATAGTGGATGGCAAAAACAATGTGTTGATAATGACTCTGAAGCTTAGTATTGGTTAGTAGAAATTGATGATGCTCTAATCCAGGAGTTGGCAATTTTTGTCTATATGGGACCAGAGAGTAAATATTGTAGTCTGTGCAGGCCCTCTGATCTCAGCTGCCATGATGCAACTCTGCTATTGCAGCCCCAAAGCAGCCAAGACAATGGTTGTGTTCCCCCACAACTTTATTTATGTAAAGAGGTGGCATGATCTGGTCCCCTGTAGGACTATAGTCTCCTGACCCTGCAATTATGAATGTCATCAGTGGGCAGGGGGAAATTGTTGACACAAACACCATACATTTCTACATCCCTGATATAGAGCATCCAAACCTTGTCACTGTCACAACCTCATTGGTTCCTCCCAGTGAGCACATGGAGCAGCTCAGCTGCAGGTGTTTTAAGATAATGGTAATTTTGGTTAAGGCCACAAGCTGAAGAGAAGCTGGGGTTGGGGTTGGAGGGATTGAGCAAAAAGAAGAAGCAAAAAGGAAACAAAGAATAGAGAAAGAGCTCATGGACACTGAAAACGGTATGGTGATTGCTCGGGGAGAAAGATGGAGGATAAAGGGGATGTAAATGGAGACTTGACTTGGGGTGATGAACACACAATTCAGTGTACCGATGATGTGCTGTGGAATTGTGCACCTGAAACCTTTATACTTTTGTTAACCAGTGTCACCCCAATAATTTCAACAAAGAGGGAAAATAATAATAATTTAAAAACACAAGCTTTGGAGAAAGAGTAGTGTTGGAACCCAGCTCTGTATTGATAGCCTCAATGCACTGGCAGACTGTTATCCTCTGAGTGCCTCAGCCACCTAATTTATTAATAGAACACAATACTAGTATCTACCTCAACTACAAATGTCCCGAAAAAAAAAAAAATTCTTGATAAATATACCAAATGTCCCTCCAATAGATGCTCTTGATCAATACAATTATTATTATTATCCTCACTATCTATGAACTGGTGCTAACCTCATAGCATTTAAGAATATTAAATGTGGTATCCTATGCAAAGCTTATGGCACAATGCTTAGTATATGGTAATGCTTAATAAATGTTAACTAGTGTTACATTCCCATTTTTACCAATAAAGGACATTTAACATGATCAAATAGCTTGGGGAAGCTTTATAGTGAATAATAGCAGAAGTGGGACAGAATCCGAAACTCAGTTCTTTGGGCACCAGAGATCATGCTATGCCCGCTAAAAATGAGCAGATGTACATTGAAATTCCCTGAGAAGGTACAAAGTAAAACTCCAGTGGAAATATTTTTCATTAGAAGGGGTATGATACAGATAAACCCTAACTTTTTATTAGTTTCATTGTGACTGGTTGATTTTTAGTCATATAACTCTTTGTAAAATTCCTTAATTTGTGATATATTTTCTCTATGCCAGTGCAGATGGAACTGGTCCCTGGGGATAGAACACAGGCTTGAGAATTGTGAGGAGGGAAAGGATTTTATATGGCCTTTTTTTTTAGATATGTTTCACCCTTTATTAATAGACCCCATTGCCCAAAATGCCCATATTTTATTCCATGTTGATACCATAATTTTGATCTCATTTTGTAACAGAAAATTCAGCAGGGTGTAGGAGGTTTAGCCATAGATAAGGGAGTTAACTTAGAGCAGGCTCTGTTTTTCCATGCCAGGTCCCTCTTCTTTGTTCCCCATTTGTACTGCCCTGCCCCCCTTGCTTCTGTATTTCCCGGCCAACGCACCTGCTCAAGGCCTTTTCTTTACTCCCCATTTATCCCTGCCTCTGCCCACTCCCCAAAAGTATATAAGAGGGAGGAGACCCATGCTCAGGGCCCAGAATTTGGAGACTGACTCCTCTGGGTCCATGTGCATTATAAAGTGCCTACTTTTTCACTCATCTCGGTGTTCCGCCTGAGTCTGTTCCCATAACAATTTGAGTGGAGGGAATGGTGGACCTTAAAACCAAAGTGGGGAGAGTTAGAGACCCCTGGCTCCTGTGCTTGAGTGGCTCAAAAACATGATGCAGATCAGTTAGATTAATCTCTACCCTCTTCTGTCTCCCATGGACAGTGACAGGGCAGTGGAGGATGCTGGAGAGGAGATGGCACTTGGGAAGTTATTAAGAGTGAATGAAAATTCAGCAAGAGCAGAAGGGGAAAGTTATTGCAGGCACAAAGCATAGGCTAAGCAAAGAAAGGTTGACTGGAACGGGGGAGAGAGATCCCAAAGAGAACTGCCAGGAAGCTTTTGAGATAGTTGCTTGGTAACCATCTAGCACAGTTTGGTGGTTGTTAGTTGAATCATTCAAATAGCTCTCAGCTGCCCAGTCCCATTTTGTACCATAAGAATGAACTCTTGAGCCCTGGCTGGTAGCACAGTGGATAAAGCGCCAGCCTGGGAACCCAAAGGTCGTAGGTTCGATTTCCCAACCAGGGCACATAACAAGGTTGCAAACCAGGTCTCCAGTCAGGTCTGTGGCTGTAGGAAGGTGAAAAGCAGCCATACATTGATCTCTCTCTCCCTCTCTGCCTCTCTCCCTTCCCCTGTTTCTAAAAATAATGAAATAAAATCTTAAAAAAAAAAAAATGAACGCTTGAAGTGGAATCTAATTCTAAATTAGCAGCTGATACCAACATCAATAATAGGCAGTAAGTTATCTTAGGACCATCTCTTCTTAAGTCATGGAGCAAGTTCTTGCCTTTTCTCCTAGGGACATCATAGACTCTCTTCCCCTCTTGATTGAAACACACCTTTGTAAATATTGTTTCCATGAATAATACTTAACTCTAGGAGAAGAAATAAAACATAAAACAGAAGGGGGATGGGAAGAAAATACTCAGAGGAAGTTGAAATGAGCATTTTCACATATTAAAAAATATATAAACACTTTCAGCACTGGCAGGCAATGGAGAAATTTGTCAAGATCCCATGTGTTTGCTTGATGATACTTCTCCCTCAGTGAATAAATTAATAAAACATCAAGAGCTGTTTTGTAGATGAGAGGCACCCAAGAACTCAGAGTAGATGTTGTACACTGTAGCAGGGATGGTCTATTCATTCTAGCCCAAGCAATCTTCTACTTGCCTGTGGAGAAAGGTAGAGATTCTGGTCATGACTCACAAGTGGGGTGGACAAGAGAATAGGGAGCCCAGCATGGGCATCTCAGGCTTGAGTGAGCTTTTCAGACCCTTATAAGCCTGGGGAATTGTAGAAGCTGTCTCACCCCCATCTGTTTCCATTCGCTTTTCATTTCTCCTCTCTCTCCACCCCCACAAACACTTGCACACATTGAAGGGAAGAGGCTGTTTCTGGCTTGCCTGCAAAGAAATCACACCCAGACACAAAAAAGCTGAGAGAGCAAGCCACATTTTTAATAGCTGAGTTGAGGACCCTTCAGAAGGAAAGAGAGTTGTAGGTGTTTTTGGTTCTTCCCATTTGATCCACTTGTTTTGCTTCAGTGACTAAAATGCTTGTAAATTTCTGTAATTAGCAACTTCCCTGACAGTTTCTGAAAGGGGCAGAGTGGCTCCATCAAACATAGTTCCTCCTCTAAGATCCACTTGAATGTTTAATATGTATTTCTTTAACTTCCAGGAAGAGTGGCATTATTCAGCAAATGCCTGGGGTGGGGGCCTGGCCATGTTCTGTTCTTTTTTGATTCATTGGGAAGAAAATGAGTCACCCTTGATTAAGGGGTTGATACTACCTACTCATGCAAATTATGTGTATGGCCGGGGGCAGAATGAAGAAGAATGTGGTAGGTTGGGCAATGCTCCTTCCTGGATACTTGAATGTTGACTTTGCGGATGGCAACTTCCAACATCTTGAGGGTCTGCAACCAACTCTGCAGAGTAGGGTGTGTGTGCATGTGTAACAAGACTCTGGTTCATCACAAAATGTCAAACTGTTATATCGATGTGATCCTCATTACCTCTGCAGAAGAGACTGCCAAATCAGACTGTCAGGCACAAATTATGGTAATAACAATAATGGTTATTTATTATTTGTTTTGTGCTTGGCAGGGTTCTTGTTGCATTGCCTCCTATAATCCACCCAATACTTCATGAGTAGATATTTATAACCTGTACTATAATAATCTCAGGGAGGCCAAATGAGTACACTTAAATTCAGGTCTGCTTATCTCTAAACTTCGTGTTATTTTATAGTCTCAACCCGATTTTGGAATTGCACTGTGAAATCCACCATTTTTAAAAAAAAACATTCCCATAAAAAATAAGGCAGTGAGATAGAATATTTTATTCATAATGTTTGACAAAGCCAGAAATTTAAAATGCTTCAGTATCTGCACTACTCAATTTAGCATGTAATTTTATATTTATATTCTTGCAAATTGTTCTGTTTCCTTTATGTAGTCCAATTCTTGAGGGCAGATTGTTTTCTTATACTTATTTTTCTTCCGGTATTCTCTTCTGGGCCTAATGTGAGATAAGAAATCCAATTACAGCAAATGCAGGGAGCAGTCAAGACATTAACATGTGTGTGCCCAATACAAGGTGAGATATTTTTACATGGTTAGTGGGGTATCACATTTTATGTGAGGATTAGATTCTAAAGTCAGCACACATTTCTTTGTTTTCCCCCTCATCTTCAAGTTGCCTTTCTAATACAACTCTCACTTCTCAGCTATATGAAATTTAGATGGGATATTCTCATCACAGCTCCAGAGTGGGCCCTGATTGAATTAATTAATCAGGAATTTCATCTCCCTGGCTACAGTTATTGATTCAAGAATGCCACACAACACAAACAAAAACAATCAAGACATAATTCCTGGGCTTTGATTTGAGCTATAAGAAAGGTAAAAATTCTTTTTACCAGAGCTCAAGAGCCTTTTGAGGACAGACAAGAAGGAAGGCTCTTCATATGAAACCACACAACACTGAAAACGCCGAGCTATGGCACAGTGAGAAAGACCTTTGTCTCAGGAACACTGTTTAAATCCTGAGTCATCCCTAACCCAGGACTAGGAATGGTTAGATAGTATTATTGCTTAAGGATTTGAGCTGCTTTTTTTGTTCCTAACAACATGACTTCTACCTGATTCTCCAAAAGAGGTTGAAAACATTTTTATATGTTATTACATTACAGATAGTCACAAAATCTCATAGTAGGACTGATATAGCTAGTGTTTTGTTATTGTTCTTTATCATGGAAGCAGATTGCTATTTCTTGGGCAAGTGATGAGGTGACTGACTTTCATTTAAGGCTTATATTAGAAAAAATATATATACTTCATTCAGCTATAAATAACGGCCTATGTAGTGAGATGCTCAAAATGCATAAAGCAAGTGGAAACTGAGTTCATCCAAGGAAATAGATTCTTGTGATTTGCTTTAGGACGCTTGTTCATCAAGTGGCTTGGCTGCCAGGTACTATCAGTTAGTCAGTTCTAGCTGCTATATAGCAAGAATATCATAGTCTAGGAGGCTTGAACAACAAACATTTTTTTCTTAAAGTTCTGGAAATGGAGAAGACTGATATCAGGCTGCGGGTAAGGACAGACTCTGAGAGCACTGTCTCCCACGTGTCCTCACATGGAGAAGAGAGTGAGTGCTCAAGTCTCCAAACTATTCCCATGACCTCATCCAAACCTAATTACTTCCTAAAGATTCCACCTACAAAAATAATAACTGAGGATTAAGGTTCCAACATATGAATTTGGGGAAACACAAGCATTCTATCCATAGAAATGACCCACATATTTAAAATTTCCTCTCTCTTTTCCAATCTCTTTCTTCCTGCCAAATCTGTCAAGTATATACATTTGAAATCATATCAGAAAAATTGAAATATCTAGAGTATGACTCCACAGAATTATCTAACTTTATTGTCACAGTATCACTTTAAGGAAGAATTCAATGTTTAAGTATTTCACACATTAAGACTCAAGAAAACTCAGGGCTTTCTTTCAGCATTATAAAGATACTACCTAAAGCCAAGATATATAGGCTTTAGGCCTGTCAAATACAAGCTACATGACACAGGAGCTCAATAAATTATTTTTAGATTGATTGAAACTCTTATTGGATTTCAATGTAATAAAAGTTGTAAATATGATGGCAAATTGCTACCACTCAGCAATCAATAGGCCTGTGTAATAATGTCATGTTTAGAAGTCTTATTCTGTCCCCTTTTCTGAGTTTCTCCCACTCTACTTGAGTTTCAAGATCTTGCCAATCTCTAAATTATAGAACACATGGGGATTGTGTAGTTGCAAATCCCTCAAGTAGATCTATAATATACACATGCTAAATTTCTTATGAAGCAGGGTAATAACACAATGTAATATGTCAGAAAATAGATATTAGAATTAGGAAACAATAATTACTTACTGAAAGAAAAAACTATTAGAAATAGAAGTTAACTTACCATTAATATAAAAAAAATCAAAGTATTTTTTGCTCTATTCAGAAATGCTATCAATAATATGAGCAGAAGAATATATTTGAGGAGTTGAGGCATTTGAGGCCAAATATTTTAACCTCCAGGACTTTTGAGTATGGCAGTACAATAGTGGTTCTGAACTTTTATAACCTTAACCTCAGTAGGGTTTTTTTTTTTACATTTTCCATATGTATTTGCAGAATTGACATTTATTGGGGTTATATACCATACCAGTCTCTTTTAGAGGGTGATATTATTTAAGTAAATCACTTCAACATCTCTTTGAGATACACTTTTATTTTAGAGCAAACATTTGACAATTTTAAGAGTTTTATCAAATTAATACATAACAGAAAAGCCAAGTCTCTTGATTCAGAAATCCAGAGCAGAATTCACTAGACCACATATTTTTTCAAGTAACTTGAGTATCAGAAGTGATACACAGATGCTATCTAACGCTTTCTCCAAATCAAAACTTGGACAGTTGGAAGAGTTTTTCACTTTGTTTTTTAGTTAGTGATATTAGTTCCCTGTACATTCCATTGAATTTCTCAGTTAAACTTGGACTTTATTCTTTTTCTTCCTAGGTATTGCATATACTCTATAGACTAACTATGGAATGCCAATAAATATTGGAGGAGGATAGAAACTGAGAGAAATGAAAGTATTTTGAGATAGTGTAGTGTCAGGCAGACCTGGGTCTTATTACTGGAAACTATTATTTCCCATTGTGGGATCTTGGAATGTTACCTAACCACTATGAACTTTCCTTTTTTCCTCATCTATAAAATAGAGATAATAACCTTTCATAATGCCCTGGCTGATACCACAGTGGATAAGTTGCTGGCCTGTGAACCCAAAGGTTGCTGGTTCAGTTCCTCAGCCAGGGCACATAACCAGGTTGCAAGCCAACTCTCCAGCCAGGTATGTGGCTGGAGGATGGTGAAAGGCAACCATACATTGATGTTTCTCTCCCTCTCTTTCTCTCTCCTTTCCTCTCTCTCTGGAAATAATAAATAAAATCTTTAAAAATATAACCTTTCATATCATTGTTAGGAATAATAAAAAAGTATATTAAATTCACTCTATGTAGCTTTCTTTCAATTCTCCATTCCTACCCTCCTTCTGTGATGAAATTTGATACAAGAGGGTAGGAATCAAATAGTCATTAGACAAATACTCTAATCATCCAATAAGCTCCAGCAGATATACCACACTCAGATCATCATTCTAGTGAAGGGTCATTCAGGAGTCTCTTGTTCTTCAATGCTTTCAGTTTCTTGGCTCTAATGTCTTCTAAGGATTCTTTATCCTGACTGCATCAAATAGTTGATAAGAGTTTTAAAATACCCACATCTCTAAGCTTGATCCTGACCCTGATTCATAGAGGTGCTGGTTCAGTGGCCTAGGGGTCTAGGGGAGAAGTGCATAATATATACTTTTTATAAGCTTTATGGGGAGTTTAGCTGCATATGCTTGTTTGAGAATTGTTACAATTTGGACCACGTGCAATGCAATAGTAATGGAAGACTATTCTTGGAAACAGGTGGGAGGGTTTTATTCTCAGTAGCTCAACTATTCTGAGGCCATCTTAATCCCCATAGCTTTTCCCTTAAGTTCTATCTCTACCTGTATCTGTATACCTGATGTTCTTGTGGTAAGTACAGCTACCTAGGCCTGACCCAGGATCACAATCCTTATTTATGGAGCCTAGGAATATGTATTTAACAAGCTGCCCAAATGATCCTTCTGTACACTGAAGTTTGAGTATTCTTGCTGGAGAGATTTCAGACTAGAAATATGTTGAAGACAGACCTGAGAATAAGGCACCAACTGGAAGGGGCTTTCTTTGAGAATTAACTGTGCTGACACCTCTAAGCACAATGGCTCATTGTAAATTGAATCTGCAGTTGTTTCTTGAGTAAATTGATTTTACGTATTGTACACTTAATTTTGACCCAATTTTCACTTACCATGTTCCTCTGTAATTCCACTATACACTTTCAAGTATGCCATGATCTTGAAAAGAACCAAGTTCACTTTCAACCAACTTCAGAACAAAAATTAAAATCTTTGCTTTCTTCTTAGAAAGATAGACTTAATTAGTATAGACTCTATAATGGAGGCCAAATAATAGGTATGCTTTGTATTCCTTGCTTTGTATCATTTTGGTAAAAATCCATACAGTTGAGCTGCATTTGAGTGACTCTAGTAAAGAAGGATAGATTATCGCTTGTTTTTATAATTCAGAAGAGAAACGGCTTGCCGAAACATGCAATTCACTACCCTAGTTTTTGACAGCCTATCTGGGAAAATGTCCTGCTGCAATGCCAGAGAATTTGCCAGTCTCCTATGAAGGAGCTTTATTTGTTTGTTGGTTTTGGTATCTAAGGAGTCTTCATATGCACTGAAATATGAAGATGTGAAAGCAGTTGGATGTTCTGTAGAAATGTCCGAGGTGTATTTACTGCTCCCCACCTGCCATGTCTATATCAATCAAAGGCCGTTTTATTGAAGTTGCTTTGATTTCATCCCTTACTAATCATAACTCCTGCTGAGATTTGGTCACATGAACACAGTTTTTTTTTTTTTTGGGGGGGGGGGCAGTGATTTGAGAGGTGATTAAAGTGAATTAAGCTTCAGCTAATTTAACATCCCTTGCAATAAATTCATCTGATCTCTGAAAACATGGGGATGCATAAAAGTGGTGCTACATGCATGCATGCATGTATTAAACTTCTGGTCTTTAGTATTCTGTGATTTATCAATTTAGGTTTTTGGCAACCATTCTGTGGAGCACCTTCCTGTTTTAGTGGTGGAAAGAAGAAACCAGAAAGAATAACAATTACCTTATAATTTTTCAGTTGTTTCAATGCAATTAATTCTTTAGCAGTCTTTAGATTCAGTTTTTATTGAAAGAGTAAGAAATAGTAACTCATTTAGGGCAGAGTGTTTTGCCCTTACCTATATAAATTGCTTTTTAAAGATTTTTATTATTTTTAGAGAGAGGGGAAGAGAGAGAGGCAGAGAGGGAGAGAGACATCTCAACAATACATGGTTGACTTTTTTTCACCTGCCTCCAGCTACAGACCTGGCTGGAGACCTGGCTTGCAACCTTATTATGCACCCTGCTAGGGAATTGAACCAGTGATCTTTGGGTTTGCAGGCTGGTACCTTATCCACTGCACCATCAGCCAGGTCATGAATTTTGACCATCAATTTTCTCTAAGGTGGCAAAAATCAAGAAACATTTTGAGGGGAGCTAATTTATTTAGATGTTGAAGTAATCTCCAATGGTTTTAATTTTATCTTTTTGACTTGCTTATTTATGTCACAATCACCCTAAGGTAGGAGAATGGATTTTGGGATTCACAGCTCCTAATATGAATGAGACAAATGTCAGAGTCTGATGTCCATTAAATTACATTGTGTTGACATCCCCTGGCATATATCTGTGCTTGTTTCTGCTTAGATTCCATAGGTATGAATCATAGTAACATCTAAAAAATATTTAAATTCTCTAGGATGGAAAATTTTGTTATCTAAAGGAAATATACAAACTATGCTTCTAAAGCACATGGAAAAACTATCTTGTGATTTGGAAGTAAGGATTCACATAGTATTGAATAACTCAACATTATGATGGGCTTTCTGAAAGAAAAAAGTAGGTATTTGAATGCAGGGAATTTTACTTAACAAGATAAATTTCATAACATACATCTGAAGTCCTCCTTTATCAATCTGCTTTCTACTTTTGTAGCTCATATATGTTTTTACTCATTGTTTTACCATGGATTTAAGAAAAAAAATCATCTGAATAGTGTTCATATAGTTTATCTTTATAAATTGAAATAGTCAAATACATAGACTCAGTATGTATAGATTTAGTTTGAGTGCAACAACTAAAAATACAGAATGATACAGAAGTGTTGTTTTGGCAACTTAAATTTAATAAGATTTGCTGTGACTTATGACATGCTTTTCCAAAAGAGTAAACAAATCTTAGTCGCTTTCCTAAAAAGGTACCTCTTTGTTGATTGACATAATTGCATTTCTGAAACTTTCTACGTAATTAAAACACAGCATGTGTGTGTGTGTGTGTGTATTTATAGGCAACATAGAGCTAGGATCTAGGCATTTATATTATATATAATTCATCTGCATTAATCTACCACAGGATGTTTGATAGTTGACAGGTATGGAACATGTATTTTTTAATGTGAAGAATAGGTCAACTCATTGCACTATATATAGCATTCCTACACTCTAAATTCTAAGCGGATCCCCTAATAATTGTGAAAACCAAAAAATACTCTCAAATTTTTAAAACACCTCTTTGAAAGTGAGATTGCCCCTTTGAGAAGTGCTGTGTTAAATATTTGTTGACTGCATCTGCTTCTTGAAGTAGATAAGACCTGAATATTGGATTAGTTGTGGACAGGTGAACAGGAGCTTGAAATTACTTAGTAATATAAAAAGTGGAAATTTATCAATGCATTCAAATCACTTCCTGGCTATAAAGATGGCTGGTGGCTGCTTATGAAATACATGCTTAAGAATCTGGATATATTTTGGGATATATAAAACAGTACTCCAAGAGAACATGTAATTGATTTGGCCTTTTTAGTTCAACATTTTGATAATGGCTTAGAAAAAGATATAGGAGGCATGTTATCAGATTTGGAAATAACACAAATTTGGGAGGAATAGTTAATGTGATTGGTGACACCTGCAATAAAACAATGAGTTAAAACAAATACGATAAAAATTCAAACTCAGGTCCCAGAATATAATTGTGTCATTATAGAATGAAGCTATACACTCCTTTATACTCGTTAGCTCATTATTAATAAGTAGAAAGACAGTTGGTTTCACCTGTTTCCATGTAATTTTTAAGGACAATAGATATCTAGTATTCAAAACAAGCAAGGTTATGACCCCACTCTATTAGACCTATTTATGGTAATATATTTAATTCTGAGAGCATTTAGAAAAGATGAAGATCTAAAAACCTCTTCACTTGAGGAATAATGAACAGAATTGGAGATAGTTGGAATGGAGAAGAAAATATTTAGAGATGACATAGTTTATATATGACTTACAATTCAGAGTACTTAAGTCATTCAAGGTAACAAAATTATTGCTGTTTGTAGTTTAATTTATGAAACATGCATGAACAACTGATGAGCTCAGCATCGTCTGCAATGTTCATTATAAACACATGCATTTGTTATGATAATGCAAGCAGTCATATAAACAACCCCCAAATTTTAGTGGCTTACTAATTCAACTACTTAAAATTAGTTTACTTGCATATGTCTAACTGTACAGTCTTCGATCCTGATAAGTGATCTGCTTTTCTCCCTGTGGTGATCCTAAAATTGGGCTTTCTCTACCCTGAAATTTCCCTATCCTTTAGGACCACAGCATCTTTCCCCTGTTAACAGGGAAAAGAAAGCATGTGACATAACACAACTGCTTCTCAAAAATTTTCTGGGAAATGGCATCAACATACCCCATTAGCCAGAAAAATCCACATGGGAGGTGTTTCAGGAAGTGGGAACAAGGATTCTGCCAAAGATTTCTGGCTATGAAAAACAGGATTGAAGGGGGGTGGGGAGGGAGGAGGAAGAGGCAAAGAAGGGGAGCAGTTTAGACAAGAACCTAGTATAGAAGAACCATGGACATGGACAACAAGTGGGATTGACTTTGTCGGGGAGTGGGTGGGTGGGGAAGAGAACAGAGGGGAGTGAAAAGGGGATGGATGTAATACAACAACAATACAATTAAATTAAAAAAAAAAAAAAAAAACCAGAATGAACTTGTTGGTGGGCAACAAACCTCTTGAACCACAAGAAGCAAGATAAATTTTTTTCCCTTATTTAATAGTTGAGGACACCAAAGCTCATAGAGGTTCAGGAGACTTTCCCAAGATCTCATGGCTCTTAAATGACTGCTGAACTTTTGTCTAATTTAAAAGTTTAGGTATATTCTTAGGCATAAGAACTAAACCCTCTCTTGTGACAGACAGGCCTTCCTTTACTATTCTTTGCTCTTTTTTTCACATGAGTTGCCTCTTTTTTACTGGCTTATTTGTTTCTTTTGTTGTTTCTAGATAGAAGGGAAAGAAGGGCGATAGAGATGGAGAGAAGCATCACTGTGAGAGAGAATCTGTTGCCTCTTGCACACACCCTGACTGGGGACTGAACCTGCAACCCAGGCATGTACCCTGACTGGGAATCAAACCGGTGACCTTTCAGTTTGCAAGATGATGCCCAACCAACTGAGCCACACCAACCAGGACTACTGGCTTTTTTTTTTTTTTTTTTTTTTTGTCAGCCAATGAAATCTTAGCAAGTTCTAATTTTTCTTGAATAGAGTTACATCTCTCTTCTAGTTTTTTGTTACACACCCCATGAAAGATACCACAAATCATCTTTCTCCTGGGAGTGGCTAACACACACACACACACACACACACACATTTTGAACTTTCCTAATTCATGCATTCTTGTCCTTTGGGGGACTAAACTAGTCCTGGCTCCACTCTTTGGCATTTAAATAAAGCCTGCATAAAATACTGATCACTTATTCACTTATCTTTCAGGCTTTGCTCTGTCTCCTTAGCAACGTCCCTAGCAACAGACTTCTTTAAAAAGTAACCTCAGAAAAGTTGTACAGGACCCTATTTCTTAAAATTATACTAACAACTGCAAAAACAAAAGCCAACGCCTCATCAGAACTTACACTGACTTCGGCTGTCCTGGTTCATTCCATCATCCTCTGACTCAGTGACCTGCCCCTGCCCAGACTCTCCATCTTGTCAAGTGCAGTCAGAGGACTCCAGACACAAATCAGTGTGCATTATTTTCCTCCTAAATCCTTCTCCCCAGTGACTTACACTCTCATTCTGATAGAGCTCAAATTTGGTTGAGGGTCTGCAAAGCCTTGGGAGTTCCCCTTGCCCCTGGGGTTTACTGTCTGTCTCATGCTCCTTCCTCCTGTCACTCAGTCTGCCAAGCCCATTCTCCCTTCAAGATCTTTCTTTCTGGGCTTCTCTTCCCTGAGATTTTTCCATGACTCCTGCCTTCTTATACTCTCACCACCTTAATTATTTTTAATGGCATCTGATACTATCTGAAAACACAATCTTTATTTGTTATGCATGTATCCCCATGAGAGAAGAGACTTGGTCTTCTTCAGTACTTTGTTCCCATAGCTTAGCACAGGGTTGGCAATGTGTAGTCGCTCAATGCATTGAATAAATTTAATAACTCATGACTGATGTTTGTGTAATGCCTACCATGGACCAGGCCTTCTTGAGTAATTCATTTGTTGGTTGAGAGTGGTGATTAAATGGCTGACACTTGTTAAGAACAAGGTCCAGTGTCCGTATCCATCCTAGAAGTACACACTTACACATTAGGATCGTGGTACTCCAGATTTAGATCAAGGGCAGAATTGGGACTCCATCAGGTGGCCAAAGCTGACTGTAATTAGTCTGCAGAGCTGGGAAAAGCGTTCTCTGTAGTTTTGCTCCCTGCGTTCATCTGGACTTCAAGATTATGCATAAAACATGTTTGCTTTAACCTTGGGCGAAGCTTGGCATACTGGAGTTCAAGGGCAATTCACCTTTCAGACAGGTGGCTTCCAAGATTATGAAATAGGGCACAGGTGACCAAAGGAGTTTGTGTAAGAGGGGAGAAGGGATTCCTTTGTATGTTTTATGCCTGCCCCTTTCCTCCTTTCCCTTAAATAATGCTTGATAAAGAACATTGGCCAAATAGGATGATGCAGATTATTCCAGATGAAATGTACTGTAGTGTAAAAATTAATGAAAAGAATTTCTCAGACATTGACTTCCCCCTTAAGCTCTTTAATTATCTATTCAAGAGCTTCTGTGAGTGTCTAAAAATAGACAGAAGCTTGGTCAGGAGAAAAGTAAGGCAACCTGTTTTCTCTATAATTTGATAGTGATTCAGATTTGCACATTAGTTTTATGAGACTGATAGGCTTGCATATATATATATATATATATATATATATATATATATATATTTAAATTGTGTATCTATAAGAGAAAAGACATGGCCAGAAGTTTACTCATTTTACATAGTATCACATTGCTTTTGCATAGACATTTGTAGTTTGCAAGGCACTTTAATATAAATAATTCGGCTTTTATTCCCTGAATAAAAATAGGTAATATGACACTAAGAACCATTCATGGTAATATGTTTCCTTCATTTGCACATAAACTGGCAGCCCCTGTCAACTTGGTATTCTGGTTATGTCTGACCTTGTCTTGCAGTACTGTGTGTCAGCTGTTATATTACAAGACATCTCTTATACTGGATTCTTCAGTTAAAGTTTTCTGCTCTCCAAATTACTTTACAAATATAGAGTGCATGCCAGGGCCCCTATTTACCATGAGAATGCTAGTATCCTTGATGACCCTTGAAGTGGCAGAAGGGTACCGTATAGAGAATACTTTGGTTTAACCTATTTTATGCCACATTTTCCTTCCTTCCTTTGCCTCCTGGGACACTTAAGCTAGGTATGTGGATTCTTTGAGTAGGCCTCCCCATTCGCTCATGAGCTATGCTCATAAGAACCCTACACTGGGCTTAATTTAGGCCCAAGTGAGAGTATACCAAACATTTTTTCATACATTTCCATGACAACTCTACCAGGTAGACAGGACAGGCATTATTGGGCCTAGTTTACATAGAAGGATTTGATTCACATTTTTTTAATTTAAAAATAATTATAAAGAATTATTGAGTTAAAATAGGGAATCAGATGCCTTTCTACTTACATGAACCCAAATCATTTTTGTTATTTGTCTAAAGACAAGTTTCTTCTCTTTCTTTCTTTCTTTTTTTTTTTTTGTTTGTTTTTTCAGCTCTCGGGGCAAGGACTTTCCTTTTGCACTTTCGTAAGGTATAATTGACAACAAGCATTTTCTAATTGCCTCTAAGTAGAGATCTGGAAGCAGACGCTGGCAGGTACATTGGAGTGATCAGGTACCAGATGGAGAATATGGGCTAGGTAATCTCTAAAATTCCTTTCCAATCCTTTTATGGTCAATAATCCCATGCCTAAATCACAAACTGGGCTCACAGCAAGGTGATTCTGCTAAAGGAAAACAAGGAGATCTGAACTTTTATTAAAAGAACCCTGAAGCATGCACATAGCAAAAGAGATTGTTGAAATCCAAGAGAAAATAAGAGGAAAGGCAGAAGGAGGACATTGTTGGACTAGAGTAAGGGTCTGGCCAAGCCACTG
Source organism: Noctilio leporinus (assembly GCA_004026585.1). Classification (NCBI taxonomy): domain Eukaryota; kingdom Metazoa; phylum Chordata; class Mammalia; order Chiroptera; family Noctilionidae; genus Noctilio; species Noctilio leporinus. Next base: position 50,525 of record PVIW01002890.1, on the reverse strand, counting down.
GTGGATTACTAACTTCCTCCTAGTTCAAGGGTAGAATGGTGCTGACCTGATATGAGGTCTCTCATGGCTGTTGAAATTTGGGGAGGGGTGGGAGGAGATTGCCAGTGGGTAGGAGCTGAGTGGGAGCAAACCTGGGTTCAGAAGCACAGATGCATGGCAGAATCCTCTCCTATCTGGTTTTGGCTCCCCGTCCAAGTCTGTGGACAGCAACTTGCTTCTAGACACCAGGTGGTAGCACTGGCAGTGGTGAAACAGAACTCTCTGGTACAAAAGAGCCCATCATGAGAACCCAACCTCACAGGCAAGAAGAAAAACTATCAAAAACTGTGAGATACTGAGAAGTCCCCAGGTGCCATTGTTTGAATAAATGTGACACAACAATTTTTAGAACAAAGAATTGTGAACTGACAATAGATGTACGCTGGTGACCTGGGTGAACTATGTGTTGATCTATTTCTCTCTATATCTAATTGGTCTCTTCCCCAATTAGTGTTCTGCTCATTCATCTTAAATGAAGGTTTTTCAGCATCTGGGTTTTCTGTGCACTTGTTTCCCTCAAGACACAGGGCTCATTGCCTTGTGTGTGTCAGCTGGTGGGGAGGAGGGGACTAAATACTTGGTCACACATCATCTTTTTCCTGAAATGACCTCTGTTTCTTAGCTTGGACCCATGAACAGTGAGCATTTTGCTAAATTCTTGAACCATTAGGATATAATTCTCTGTCTGGCAACCCATATAGATGGCTTTGCATCATTTACCTCAGCCTTGGATGTTGAGCATTCTGACATAAAACACAATTATGGATGATGCAATATTTATTTTTTATATTGTATATCATTTTTTTTATACATAAAAAAGTGAATTCAGACAGCTTTAATAATCTAGTGAAGGCTCATATCAGAAAAAAAAAAAGAGAAAACACAGTTTTTCTTTTCAGATGGGTAAATTGAGACAGGTTAAACGTTTTTCTCTTGATGACAGCAAAATGTAACAGTTTGGGGAATATAACTCCCGTTCCCAGTTCCCTGTTCTCATCAATAAAACATAGTCAACACCCTGCTCTCTTACTCCGACTGCTGTATTTACATGTCCCAATTCTCCCATTAAATCTAATTTGCATTTGTATTTAAACTAAATTGTATTTAACATCTCCAGCAGACAGATTTAATTTATAAATTATTTCTGAGAGAACCAAGGAGAGGTTACTGAAATTCTGTCTTGAAAGCACAGGTGAAAAGGTGACACAAAGGTTAAATGACTGACAAATTAGCTCTCTTTCATCTTGGAAGATGACTTCTGAAAGAGGAAGTACACAGCCCACGTGGCTTCAAAGACGTAATCTAGAACAATGAAATAAGGAAGAGTTTTCTAATAAACTGAACTGTGCCCAAAACGATAGTTTGGTTAGGCAGAAACAAATTTCCAGGTGCTGAAATCTGTGTCTGACAGGGGAAGCACACAGTGAATTTGCTTAAGTGAATAAAACCGATCACTTTACTGAGAGTTGTAAATGATAAATTGAATGAGGTGCTCTTCAATTGTCCTCTAAAACTGATTTCTGTTCAGTTTTATGACTCTAAGATTTTACATTAAATACCTTTCATTTATTGAGAACTTTAAAAATAAGGACTTATCCAAAGATCAGATTTCTCTATAAATACAGCTTCAAAAAATGAGCTTATCACCCTTTTCCATGAAAATAGTGCATCTAAGTGTGTTTGAATATACTGTGCCAAACGTAATCTGCAAATCTCATAAGCCATTTGCAAAGAGTTATCACTTTGCCAATATCTTTACTTTGAACATGATAGGTTTCTTAGGTATTTTTCAAAGACTTAATTTTTCAGAACAATTTTAAGTTTACAAGTGAGAGGAAAATACAGAGATTTCCCATTTATCCTCTACCCTACACCAAAATAGCGCCACCTCCATTATCAACATCACTTACCAGAGTGGTACATTTGTTACCAAGGATGAACCTATGTTGATACATTATAATAACCACAATCCATAATTATCTTAAGGTTTACTCTTGATGTTGTACATTCTACAGGTATGGACAAATACATAATGACATATATTTATCACTATAACATCATGTATAGTATTTTTACTGCCCTAAAAATCTCCTGTGCCCCCTATCTCAGGAAACCACTGATCTTTTTACTGTCTCCATAGTTTTATCTTTTCCAAAAGTTATGGAGTTGGAATCATACCCCATGTAGTCTTCTTAGACTGTGTTCTTTCACTTAGAAATATGCATTTAAGTTTCCTTCATGCATTTTCATGGCTTGATAGCTCATTTCTTTTTAGGGCTAAATGATATTTCACTGTCTGATTGTGGGACAAGTTTATTTATCTATTCACCCATCGAAGGACATCTTTGTTGCTTCCTAGCTCTGACAACTATGAGCAAAGCCATTGTAGTCATCTGTATGCAGATCTTGGTATGGACCCAAGTTTTCAACTGCTTTTTAAATTTTATTTATTTATTTATTAATATATTTATTTTACTATTACAGTTGTCCCAATCCCCCCCCCCTTTGCCCCCCTCCACCCAGTATTCCATTTCCACCAGCAATGACCCCCTTAGTTCATGTCCATGATTTATGCATATAAGTTCTTTGGCTTCTCCATTTCCTTTATTCTTCTTAACATCCCCCTGTCTATTCTGTAATCACCAATGTGTACTTTTTTCCCCCTTTCACATGCAGACACAGTTCACCATTTAATTAATGCCTTCTGTCAGCTCCTCAAATCATATTAATACAAAGTTTTCTTTTCATTATTCCAAAATGCCTACCTTAATTCATTTGTCTAAAGAATTACTCTTTTAAGTAATATGAATTGTAATATTACCAAACGCATGCAAAAATACATTTACACCTATACATATTTTTACACACATTTAAAGTACATACTGGATTTTAAAGAGTTAATACAAAAAATTAAAACTATGCCAATAGCTTACATAATTATTACATATTAAATTATAGTATTTTAGATATATTGTAGCAAGATTAAGCAGTTTTTTCTTCTTTAATACTTATTTTAGTCTGGAATGCTATTTTTGTGAAATATATCACAGAAATGGTATATTGCAGAACTTACTTTTGTGAAAGTTGTCCTAGAGACAGTGCCAAACCCATAATAAAAAATGAATTTGGTTTTTGAATCAGATCCTCCCCCCTCCACTAATACAAATCAACTTTATTTTAAGCTACTAGAACTACAATTTATTCTTTTTGGAGTTTTCCATCTCAAATAGTAGATTTTTATTTATTTATTTATTTATTTATTTAGGCTGTGCACAGGTCTTACTTCTTTCAGTACCCTCTGTTTTTCCTCTACACGTGTTTTACAAGTTGAAGTCTTCATAAATAATGGCACTTGTAGTGCTCAGCTGATCCCCAGAGTAGAAATTATTATGTCTACCAAGTTGAGGTAAAAAATAAAAATCCCTAGGATTTAAATAATTTTGTAGAATAGTATGCTAGCTATTTTTTTTAATTTGTGGTTGACTTCCTATGTGGTCCTAAACTAACCACTGAACTATCTAAGAGTCTGTTGAGGTAGAAATTAGGTATGTTCATACTTCAATAATAAAGTTTACATTCATTCATTTTCCCAAGTGTCCCCAGTTTGGGGGCCTTCATAACTGGACATGTATATTTCCATGATCTATTTGATAGGAATCTCATCTAATTTACATGCTAATATGAGAATATATATTGTTTATGTACATTAATCATATAGTTTAGTAGTTTGCAACTTCCATCCAAATTGGTCTTCATTCTCAGCATCTTTTCTAACCTGAAGATTGACTGATTTCACAACACACCCATGACCAGTTGGTTGCTATTTAAAACATAAATTGCTAACAAAATCTATATATTACACACCCACAAATAAGCATATATTTTGTAACAGTGAATAAGAAAGATAGCATGTCTTCTATGTAGTATTTTCTTACTTTTTTCTTCTTCCTTAACTGCATTATATTTTTCGGGGTTATTGCAAGTAACATGATTTTCCCATATTGTGAAATTATTCCAGTCTAAAAAAACTTCACCCTCAGTAATGCAGACACAAATAAAATATAAAATTATAACTTATTTAGTAAAATCTATTTATAACAAGATCATTTTAAAGCGTTCATAAGTTTCAGTTGGTTCTTATCCATTCAGCTACTCTGTCTTTTTTTTTTTTTTAATTTTATTGTTGTTGTATTACATCCATCCCCTTTTTGCTCCCCTCTGTCCTCCTTCCCACCCACCCATTTCCCCCAAAGCCAATCCCACCTGTTGTCCATGTCCATGGTTCCTTTATACTAGGTTCTTGTCTAAGCTCGATGTCTTTTGATTGGTGCATTTAATCCATTTACCTTTAAGGTTATTATTGATAGGTATTTATTCATTTTCTATTTTTCTCTTTGTACCTGTGTTCCTGTCTCTCTCTCTCTCTCTGTTTCTTCACCTTCTTAAAATAGACCCTTGAGCATCTCCTGCAATGCTGGTAGAGATGTATTCTTTTAGCCATCCTTTGTCTGGAAAACTCCTTATTTCACCTTCCAGTTTGAATGAGAGCCTTGCTGAGTGAGTAGTCTTGGTTGCAGGACTTTGTTTTTCATTGCTTAAAATATTTTTTGCCATTCCCTTCTGGCTTGTTGTTTTTCTGTTGGGAAATCAGCTCATAACCTTATGGGAGCCCCCTTGTATGTTATTAGCAGTTTCTTTTTTGCTGCTTTTAGGATTCTCTCCTTGTCTTTCAAATTTGCCATTTTAATGATGATGATGATGATGATGATGATGTGTCTTGGAGTGGGCCTGTTTGGGTTCATCTTCCTTGGGACTCTCTGTGCTTCCTGAGTTTGCATGACATTTTCTCTCTTCAAATTAGGGATGTTTTCTGTTGTTTTTCAAACAGGTTTTCTATCCCTTGCTCCTCCTCTTCTCCTTCTGGTATCCCTATGATAGGGATATTATTACATTTCATGTTTTCTTACAGCTCCCTTAAAACCTCTTTATTCTTTTTCAGTCTTTTTTCATTTTGTTGCACTGCCTGGGAATTTTTTTCTACATTGACCTCCAGCTTGCTGATCCATTCCTCTGCTTTCTCTAGCCTGCTTTTGATTCCTTCTACTGTGTTCTTCAATTCAGAAATTATATTCTTCATTTCCTCCTGGTTCTTATTGATGGTGTCTATGTCCTTTTTAATGCTGGTGTAGTTCTCAGTAAGTTCCCTGTAGCTTTCCTGGAACTCTTTATAGTTCCCCTGGAGTTGTTTGTAGTTTTCTTTGGATTCACTGAGCTCATTGAGCTTCTCTAGCATCATTATTTTGAATTCCATGTCTGATAGGGTGCTTGCCTCTGTTTCATTTTGCACTCTCCTTGGGGATTTCTCCTTTTCATTTGCTGAGAGGGTTTATTTCTTTGTCTCCCATTGTTTGTTTCTGCTTCTTGGATTGGTCTGCTTTGACTTACTAGCTTAGTGGTGTGACCTTCTGTGCTGTAGAGGTGCACCTTTTTTTACTTCTTGGCTCCACATTTGGTGACATCAGCTTGTGTCCCAGTCTGGTCCTAGTCAGCCAGTTGGAGACTACCAGAGATCCCTGGTCTTTGTCTGCCTCCTTTATTTGTTTATGCAATCAGTCTGTGATCAGTAGTCTGTTTTAGGTACCTCTAGGGGGAGCAGATGAATTCAGTTGTTAATCCAATTAACCTGTGATCTGAGGTCAGGTTTAGGCACTGCTGGGTGGGGTGGATTAATTCCTATGAGTGGGGCTGTGGCTTCCCCTCAGGCTCCTGCCCTTTGGAGAGAGTGGTCTGCTGGCTGTATGGGGGATGGGTCAGCCCTGGACTCACAGGCTGCTCCCTCAACTGTCCCCCTAAAGCCACTGACCCAAACTCTCCCCAAGCTTCTCTAGTCCATTCTGCCCTTTCTAGGGTGATTGGTTGCCACTGTATTGTCCTGCGTGCTCCGTTTAAGAACTCAGTCTCTGTCAAACTGGGTTAACATGGTGTCATTTTTGCTCTTCACATCTGGGTGCTGTTTTACTCTCAGGTGTGTTGCTGTAGGCTGGGAAGCCCAGCTGGGGGTTTAGATCCCACCCTTCTCAGGTGGAGCCCCCGGCTGCTGAGATATTACTCTGTCCCTTCAGAGGCTGCCCATGGGAGCCCTGCCAGCCTCTCGCATGTCCTCACTTCCTACCTGTCACGTTGTGATGAATCGGCTCTTCTGTTCTGTCCCTGGTAATAAAGCTTCTCTCCAGTTGGTATTTTGTTGGTTATTCCGGATGATTTCTCCACAATTAAGTTGTAATTCCAGTTTGGTGCAGGAGGAGATTGGTGTAGTTCCACTTACTCCTCCACCATCTTGGTTCTTTTCAGCTGCTTTGAAAAAAATGCCAAAGAGTGTGAAAGTTGGGTTGTATGGTACGTGTGTTTAGTTTTGTGGGACACTGCTATACTGCCTTCCAAAGTTGCTGCACCATTTGTAGTGCCTCCAGAAATGTAGTTTACCTCAAGGTTTTAAGATTATTTTATTCCAATTTATTTTCTTTATTGTTGTTCATCGTGTAGCATCACAGTGTTGAACATGACTGGAAAGGCCATCAATTAGTTCATCTCCATGGACTCAGGCAGAATAGTAATTAACTTTGGACCAATTGGGCCATAATAATTTTTATCACAACACTCTCATGGCTTCTTAGTTCTACAGTTTTAAGTCTGATAACATTTAAAAGTGTGAAGTACACAGGAACATGTACTTTTTTGTTCTAAGACCCTATCTTTAACCTGTATAGTTTAATTTTTTTAAGTGCTAGTTTACTTTTATATGTGTGCAATATCTTCTAATGTTTATTTGTATGTATCATTCCAAAATGTACTTCCTTTTACCTTGATTTTTTTCTTACTAGTGATCTAATATGTACATTTTTATTTTATTTATATTAAAACGCATTCTATTTCAGGTTCCATACATTTGTCTTTATTAAGTTTTCAGTGCCACTATAATGCTTCTGAATTAGTATAATGTTCATCATTCTTTGTCAAAAGATCTGTTTTCTTCTATTCCACCTCTAGGTCTTCTAGAAACTAGTATTAAGAAATAAAACACATTCTTTTGGTCCCTGTACAGAACACTCTTTATCTTTAAGATCTGGTAAAACTTTATTATGCTTTCTGGATGCAATTAGGACAGAATATATGAAAAATGTCAACAAGAATAATATTTGAGTATATACACCATAGTCATTTTAGGGATAAACCTAAATAAGAAATTCTAATTATGCAATGGTCAGCTTTCCTAAGCAGATGACTCAATAAAGAAGCCATAGCTTCTTCTATGATATTGATACTATTCCGAATGTATATGTTATGTTTTTCTTTGAGTTTTGTGTGAAACTTCCAATATTTTAACTTATATATGAATGGAAAAATAGAAATAGTGTATATCTCATTTGACTCTGCACAGCACAAAATGTATGGGATTCTCCATCCCTACAATACATGCCTTCTTATTCTGTCTACACAGATTAAAATAATGATCCAAAAATTATTACCAAGTATTTACTTTGTGCCTGGTACTTCCTCATTTGTGTTGAAAGTCTGATGCTATCAATTAGGGTTATAAAAGTAATCTGGCCAAAGGCACTAGAAAAGATCATTGGTCCAGGTTTGATTTACCATATATATTTCTTTTTGCCTTTTATTTTGTGTTTTTAAATTTAACCTTTATTGTATTTTTCCCATTAATATTTAGTTCCCTTATACCCCCCAGCAATCACCATGATGTTGTCCATGAGTCCTTTTTTCTTTTTGTTCAATCCCTCCACACCTTCTTACCCCCTAACCCCTAGTAGCTGTCATCTGCTGTCCATCTATAAGTCAGGCTACATTTTCCTTATTAATTCAGTTTGTTCATTAGATTCCACATATGAGTGAAATCATATGGTATTTGTCTTTCTCTGACTGGCTTATTTTATTTAACACATTTTCCAGGTCCATTGATACTGTTCCAAAGGGTAAATTTTTCTTCTTTTTCACATCTGAGTAGTATTTCATTGTCTGAATGTCCCAGTTGTTTTATCCACTCATCTCTTGATGGACACTTGGGCTGCTTCCACACCTTGGTGATTGTAAATAACACTGCAATGAACATAGGGGAGCTTATGTTCTTTTGAATTAGTATTTTGGGTTCTTTTGGATGTATTCCCAGAAGTAGGATTGCTGGGTCAAAAGGCAGATCTAATTTTAATTTTTTGAGATAGCTCCATCCTGCTTCCCACAGTGGCTGCACCAGTCTGCATACCCACCAGCAGTGCACTAGGGCTCCCTTTTCTCCACATCCTCACCAGCAATTGTTGTTTGTTGATTTATTAATGATGAACATTCTGACAGGTGTGAAATAGTAACTCATTGTGGTTTTAATTTGTATTTCTTTGACAATTAGTGACATTGAGCATCTTTTCATATATCTATTGGCCATCCGTATGTCCTCCTTGGAGAAGTGTCTATTCATGTCCTTTGCCCATTTTTTAATTGGGTTGTTTGTTTCTTTGGTGTTGAGTTTTGTAAGCACCTTATAAATTTTGGGTATTAACCCCTTATCAGATGTATCAGTGAATATGTTCTCCCATTTTGTCAGTTGTCTTTTTATTTTGCTGATGATTTCCTTTGCTCTGCAAAAACTTTTGAGTTTGATGTAGTCCCATTTGTTTATATTTTTCTTTTGTTTCCCTTGCCTTGAGAATTATGTCTGAAAAAAATTGCTAAGAGCAATGTCCAATATCTTGCTGCTTATGTTTTCTTATATAATTTTTATGGTTTTGGGTCCAACATTTAAGTCTTTGTTTCATTTTGAATTTGTTCTTGTATGTGGTGTAAGAATGTGGTCTAATTTCATTTTTCTGACACCTATGTATTAAGCATTTTTTATATCTTGTATAAAGAAAAAATTAGTAAGTTTGTGTAACTCCAAGGATTAGCTATGCATTAGAGGTAGTTTTACGTAGTAGTACATTGTGATAGTATTAAATAATAATGAGTCATACCATGGGCAAACTCTTTTCACTTCTCTCCCATACTTTCTGATTATTACCAGAGAGAATATTTGAATTTCATGTCCCTATATCATCAGCTGCCCTCTAGTACTAACAAATATCTCTATTCCCTTCTCTATTTATTTATTTTAAATGAACAGAAGGAGCATCAGTCGAAGAGCATGAGGTAGAAAACAATATCATTAACAATTTAATAGCATGGTTTTTTAATTTTGTCATTTTTATTTTGGGCTTACTCCTTCATTAGAGTCAGAGATAAAAATCTTTAAGATAAATTAATTAAAGCTAAAAATGAAAACATTGTAGCTGAAGGAACAGTAACAATACAGGTAATATGCCAATATGACAAAATCTATAGATTGTTACAAATATTCCTGAAGTTGGTGAGCACTAGACAGTTGCATCCTTTCCTCTCCAGGATCACCATTTACACTCCTTTGCATAGAGCAAGCTTTTGTTTCTGAATATTTCTTTCATTATCTTTCTATTCCAACTGCTTTGCTTTACATGACTGTTTATATGGGAATAAAAACTATTACCATCTCAGGATCTTGTGCTGTATCAAAAATGGGATGTAAGTGGTAAAACTAAGGCTTGTATAAAAAGACAAAATTAAAAGAAAATACTTGAGAGCCAGTTTCTGCCTCTAGTGCATTTTTTTTTTTTTCATTAAACTCTAGAGTCAAATGTGCTTCATGACTTAGTTCTATGATGCATTATACTATGTTTGTACATTATAAAATTGTAGGGTTGCTCCCTTTTTGGTTATAAGATCACATAGTCATCATGCTTTGGATACTTTCAGAGGGTAGGTAAGTCAACTTTGGATGGTATAGGTTATTTCTATAGGTATGTATTACTTCAGGTTATAAATGTGCTTCTGAATCAGGCAATGACAAAAAAATAGCACTTGACAAATCAGGCTTCCATAGATATTTATTAAGGCTTTGTGCTCTCCATAATAGAAAAGAACAGTGGCATTTTGCCTTTGTCATGAAGAGAATGAATGGCAGAAATGAGAATCAAACTTAGAAACCATGATGTTTGGAGCACTGTTTTTCTACTCATAGTAACAGCATGCATACCCCCAGACAAACGCTGCAATTAGAATACAAAGCAGAAGAAAAATTCCTGGAATATGTGCCTTAACCTTGGCAACTCATTTAACATTTTGGAGCCTCAATTTCCCTAATGTCAAATAGAAAAGTTAATATTTTCCTTATTTACCTTATGAACTCGCTTTGAGGCTTAAGGAAAATTCTGACCTGCTATTCAAATGTGAGGCATTATTATAATTATACCATATATTACGAGACTTCCTTTTGTGGTGTTATTGTTCTGTATCCTGATTCTTAGCCCACAATCTCTCACATTTTTTTCCCCCTTGTGTCTATGCTTACTTCCTGATGGATGCAGAAGATCGACAGCTGCAATGAAGACATTGGTATTTGGCGAGAGCTCCCTCCTAGCTCTCTCTCTACTGGGACTACCTGCAAGGGAACCTCTACTGGATTTACTGCCTTAGGCAGGTTTTTGTCAACATCATCTGTTTTTCTGTCAAGAAGAGTCAAGATCCCAGAGACATCTGGTGAGTACTTCTTCTATGCCTTGGATCCTGGTGGCAGATGAATGAAAGTGGGAGTTCTCATTGCACTTTGATTAAACCTCTGTTGCGGTACATACTGCACTGTACCAGTTTCATATGGTTAGACTTGTCTTCTGCAACTGATCTCCTAGAGAGGAGAGATTTGTCTTGTTTATTTTTGTCACCTCAGCACCCTACTCAGCGTCTGCTATGCAATAACCATTCACATTTCGGAGGTTGGAAAAAAAAAGAAGATGAAAGACAGGAATAGGAATGGAGGGGGGAAGGGAAGAAGGAGGGAATTTTCCTTGTTCTTTGGAGTGGATGGTTTTATTTTTATCATCCCTGAATGTACAACTGTAATTTAAACCTAGATTTTAGTTCAAGAATATTTAACAAGGATATATTATTTTGCTAGGTGATAAGACAACTGTGATAACTGGTGGTCAAAAGATAATGTTTTGTTCTTAGAATTCATTTTGACTACAGGTTTTTCCTTTGGTTTTACACCCTGTCCCCACCAAAGAAATAATTTATTTCTTAAGTGCAGTTTGTATGAATGGTAAATATATACTCTATAAATGGCAAGTTCAAAATGTTTTAATCAGTTTTTCTTTGGCCTGTGGGATTATTTTGTCTTGTAACTCCAAAATGCCAAAAGAAAAAAGTTTAATATGTATTTTTTAAATGTAGACAATTTTGCTTTTTGATTTGAGATCTGGGCACTCATTTTATTCTTGTGCTTCAATTAGAATCAAGCAAATAATTAAGCATTTCTGAGAGGACATTATTTGTGAATTTAATTAGCTTATCTTTTTAGTTCACTTTTCCCAATTTTAAGGCACTGTACCACATGCAAAAAGGCATTTCTAGGTCAAATATTTACCTAAAAGTCTTGCTACAGTTTCTACTGAGATAAAATTTACTATTTATTCTGTCTCCTCATGTAGCTACATTTTAAATTCTACATGATAATGGAAAAAATAAAAAAGGAAAAAGAGAAAGGCAGAGAGAGAGGAAGAGAAATAATATAGGGAAGGGATTTTTACTTAGATTCTTATAGCAGCAAACAGAAAATGTTTTGGGACAAAGCTACAATGCTGAGAGAAATATAATCAGATTGGAGAAAATATTGTACAAACCTAAAAAAGCTAAGTAGAATATTTTTCTGTTATATTCTAAGAACCTTTAAAGACTGGCTCTATTTATGATTTTTTCTTCGTCGTACAACATTCACTATCAGCTGTCTCCATTGCATTTGATGTTTAGACATTACTTATTTTCCTCTGAAGATTTTAGTAGTCTCATTAAAACTGCTGTTACCAACAATGAATGATGGTTTTCATAAGAGAGCCAGTTAGCATTGTTTGAACATTGATATTTCTTTGGGTTAAAGAACCATGCATTTTTCATCTTTTTTTATCTTAGGGTTTAACAAAATGATTGGTACGTAGTAGACACATACTAAAGTATTTGATGAAAAATGTATAAGTGATTGAAAGATATGAATGACAAAGATCAAATTTAAAACAAAACAAAATAATAGCCTACATATTTAACTTAGTTGAAAATCACAAATGTTTACTGTGTGCATGCCATGGTTTACACACTGAATTTAACACTGAAAATCATGTAAAACTACATTTCTGGTCTTTGAAGAATAGCTTTAATGTCAACACCTTCTTAATATCTTTAATTAGTGTCATTTTTTACTTGACATAATTATGACATTATGTATGAACTACTAAGAATGTTATGATTAACATAACTAGTTTTCTGACCTTTTATGCAGTTTGTGGAAACTCACAGAAGAAAACACCTTCATGTGTAAAACTTTGTACCCGAACAATATAACCTTCTTTCACTGATATAAGCAGAGACTTTTTCATTTTGACCTATGTATGGAGCTTGAAGTAACTTTCATTTTAGTTGGAAAACAGTTAATTTTTTAGGCCCAGACTGTTGGGGGAACCAATATCAAAGTGATGGTCCATTAGAACAATAGGCCAAATGGAAAGAAACATTCAAGCCTTTATTCCGCTTATTGTTACAGAGTAAGCCACAGACCAAAAATGACTCTGGTTTTCCAGTATGTCATTTCTTTCCATGGAACTGTACTAGGCAAGGTCAGGTGGATTAATGTAGAAGGGGCTAGGTGGTGGGGAATAATTCCTACTGCTGGGATTTCCAGAATGAAAATCTCCTACCTTTTATAGACTTAGTGTTATGGGATGGGGTGGGGTGTATGTGCAAGGAATAGGCATGGAAAAGTACTGAGTTAAAGTGGAACAAAGTACCTCAGCCCAGGCCTCTGAATGAGGGTGCCTAGATTAGAAATACAGATAGTAACACATAAGCATGGCAGGCTGGCCCAAGAATGGGGGCAGGGCTTGAATGCTTGACTACAACCCCCTCCAGGAAACTTCAATGCATTGACTGTGCATCACGTCTGGTGGGGGGAGGGCAGCTTCTACCCATGAGACCTGTCAGGTAAAGCTTTATAACCACCTATGGTTGGGCCAGACAGATCAGATACAGGATTCTGGCCTGGAGCCAGGCTCCTCACTGTCACCATCTTCCCTCAGCCCTACAGCACCAGGGGTGGGCTGGGCAGCTCCCTTCTGTTAGTGTCGTTGCCTGGATTCTAAGCATCTGGCTCAAAAATATCATTCCTTTCAATGAATTTACAGTCTTTCAGACACTTAATCTCGTAGTCAATTATCCTCTGCCTCTGGTAACCTTTATTTGCATGTGATGTCAGCCATATGCCGCAAATAGCAGAATAAAGTACTATACTTGAGTTTACTCAGTACTGTCCCAAATCGAATCTTCTTACCTGTCATCTCTTGCCCTCCCTCTTCTTATGCAATAAAATTGTTTTTTTATCCATATTTTTTAATATTATTTTCTTAAATGATTAAATGTGGCTCCTTATGGTCAAGTAGTAGTTGTTTGTTTGTTTGTTTTTGGTAAACCCAGCTGCTTGAATTCTGTTACTTCAATTGCTGACCTTCTCCCTTGCCCTGACCTATCCCTCTCTTGGCATTTCAGAACTGAATTCTCTGTTATCGTCACATATTGCTTTCTCTGTTTTGTTTCAGCTGCTGGGCTACAGTGTTTATTGGAGCCATCAAACTTGGCTTATTAGAGGCTTGTGCTGTCCAATCACAACTTGGCTGTGGGTATTTGCCTGGCAGCCCCGTTGTTCATCCCTCATTGGATTTCTGGCTCCTGTTCTTCAGAGACAGATCCAGGCTTAAGCCTTACATCACTTATGTTTTCCCCACCTCCCTTCACAGCTGACAGCTTTCTTTATTCCTTCAGTGAGATGTGAGCTTACCATTTACCTTCTTAGTACCTCTTGGATATCCTTCATAATTCTCTGTGAAAGAAAAAGCGACCTCTCTCTCTCTCCTCCCCCTTCTCTCTCTGTCTCTCAAGACAATGCAGCATGTTTAATAATAATGTACTATAGCAGAGATTTTTCAACCAGTGTGCTACAAGAATTTTTAAAACATGTGATACCTGACTATTTAGTCAGGAGCCTCTTTTCCTTTGTATTGTTAGATAAAAAAAATGACAACAGCCCTGGCTGGTAGCACAGTGGATAAGGTGCTGGCCTGCGAACCCAAAGGTCGCAGGTTCAATTCCCCAGCCAGGGCAACATAACCAGGTTGCAAACCAGGTCTCCAGTCAGGTCTGTGGCTGGAGGCAGGTGAAACGCAACCATACATTGAAAAAAAAAAAAAAAAAAAATGACAACAGCCAATACAACTATAGCTATCCAGTGTGAATGAACCAAAATTATACCTATATTTTTGTCTGATTGGCAAAAAATATATATATTTTGGTGTGCTTCAGAATTTTAGTAAATAGTTTATGTGTGCATGAGATGCAAAAGGTTGAAAATCTCTGCCCTATAGCATAATAGTAAAGAACATGAACTTATAAAATTAAAATCTCTGAATTAAGATACTATCTTCATATCTAAATTAAAACTAATATAATTGAGTAACAGGATCTGGATTTATACTCAAATCTGAAACAATCCAGAAAAAGTCAAAAAAGAAGACAGACAAATATATTGAACAGTTAATTTTAGACACTGGAATTAGGTTGCATAAGATGGCCCTGAAAGGCAAGAAACAAATGAAACAAGTGCCATGATTGCCCACACTTAGTGCCAAGTTTCCAGGTTGCAGCTAAAAAAGGGAAATTCAGGTAGAAACCAGTTGACTCTCTAAGTTGAGAAGATGAGTAGTGAGTTTAAGAAATCCAACATGGCTTGACAAAGGACCATATAAAAATGGAAGATATGAAAAAAAAAAAGCCAAAGTCAAAAAGTACACCAAAATAAATGAAAAGAGCATTAGTGAGCTGCTGGGACACAACTTCAGGCAACGAATGCCTCAGGCAATACCTATGAAGGAAACTAAACCAAGGCACATCATGATCAAATTCCTCAAAACTTGCAATACAGAGAAAATTATAAAATCAGCCAGATTTGATAAAGGTACATTTAATTCAAAGGACCATATTTAAGGATGACAGCAGATTTTTCCTTGAAAACCATACAAGCAAGAAGAAAACATGACAGCATCTTGAAAACATGGAAAGAAAAAATCCCATTTAGAATTCTATACCCAACAAAAATGTAATTAAAAAGTACAAGGAAATTAAAGTCACTTTCAGACATGGATGGTGAAAGAATTTATTACCAGTTTATTACACTGCAGGAAATATTAAAGAAAGCCCTTTAGAGAAAACAGAAATGATATAAGATGGAAATCTAGATCTACACAAATGAAGAATACTGGGACTAGTAATCATGCAGGTAAATATATGACTATTAAATCTCTTTAAAATATATTGACTGTTGAAACTAAAGGAGTAACAATGCATTGTGGATTAGTTAAATGTATGGCAACAATAGTGTTCAAGTGAGGAGAGATAAAAAAATAAACCTATTCTTAGATTCTTATACTATGCATGAAGTAACATAATATCACTTAGAGGTATATTGTAGTAAGTTAAGGATATGTACTATAAACTGTAATGCAACTACTAAAATAAAAAGAATTACAACTAATTAAATTATGAGAAATCAAAGTCATTCAGTGACTCTAAAAGAAGAGAAAAAAAAGGGAGTAAGATGAGATGGGACAAACAGAACACAAATAGCAAGATGTTAAACTTAATTATGTTAATAATCACATTGAATGTAAATGATCTAAATTTCTCCAGGAGAGAGATTGCTATATTTGGTCAAAAACAGAAAAGCCAGACTCAAGTTTATGCTTACTTAAAATTAAAATTTAGCATAAATGTGATTTCACTGGTAAATTCTGACCAATATTTAAAGAAAAAACCAATATCAATATAATACAAACTTTTCTGGAAAAATGAAGAGGAGAAAATATTTTCAAACTCATTGAATGAATGAAGCTAGTGACAGTTATTATTATTGACATATATGGAGGAAATGCACCTGGGATGATTAGGAAAGCTTTACATTTTCTTCCTGTAAAAGTTTGTTGATTTTTACACACCCTTTAATTGATTATACAATGTTGTACCTTTAAATAATGCCTAATATCTTTTCCGTTAGTACCATGAGCAGAATATTGTAAACCCCCCCAAAAAAATGGCCAGCAAAGGAACAAATATTAGAATGAATCATAAATAGAATATCATAGATAAAAATAGAATTCATAGGTATGAATTAATTAAATATCTATAAAATAATTCTAAAATCTTCATTTATTTATCAGCCACTGAGAAGCCTTTTAAGTTATTGTAAAAGTAATCTTTTTGATATAAATTTTGTATATCATTTCTTTAATGCAAGTTACTCCAATTACCATTTAGCTAATGAACCCTTCACATTTCATTTGCATAATTGGTGCCAGTTTTGACAAGGGGAATTTATCCTGCTGTGATAAAAGCATCATGGAGGTCACCAATAAAGTGATTATTTAGTTTGAAATCAGCATGGGCACACCACTGAACAAACAGGCTTGTCATTCTGGAAACACTGTCTTGTCACTCTAGGTTTCTAAAACCATTGCTTGCTTTCTGGTTATGGAGCCGGGGACTCTAAACATGGTTGGCCATACTCAAGGTTAAAACTAGTAATGGATCTTTCATTTTCATGGCATCTTCAAATGAGCTGAACATTATGTTCTTCATCATGAACAACCTCTTTTTCAAATTTGAGGATAGATTTATTTTTATTTTTTCATGTTTTCTTTTTTATTGTTGACACTATTACAAATGTCCCCATTTACATATTGGTTACTCTCAAATTTCTATCTCCAACTTTGCTTCTGAGACTCATAGCCATGTGTTAAATTGCCTAAAGACATCTTCATTCACCTGGGTGTCTTACTATAGTAGCCTCTATGCTAAGCACTTTCTAGAATGAAACCTGATACCTTGGGGGAATAAAGCAGTGATTAGGTGAAACGGATTACTAGGCAAAATTAATCTAAAACAGATCAGTCTCTCCGACCTGGAGAGGTAACTAACAATCAGTACAGGCTACTACATTACAGTTCTGGTGATTCAGAATGGTAATACTAGTATGAACATTGATCTAGACCAATTATTCTTTGGTAGCTTGATCTTTCTTGTGTCTATGCAACTAGATTCAGGTATTTTATAAAATGTACAGGTCTGTGAAGGATCACCGAGTTTGATGATTATAGGGAGGAGTCAGAGGATAAAGCCAAACTAATATTTCTTGCAGAAATCCAGCTCCTCCTGGAATTGCTATGTGGATGAAGTGTGATAGGATAAAATCAGTAATAATAATGTTTCCTGTCTGTCATACTTAAGTGTTTCAGTGAAGCAGAAGTTCACTACTTTTAGTTGATTTAGATAAATTAATGAGTCCTAACTACTACTGTATGAAAAGTAGGCATTATTACAAACTGGAATGAGATGTACAATAAAGAGAAAATACATTTGAAAAAGAATCAAGGTCTTAGAGAAGAAATCAGAGCTCTAGTAGTGAGAGAAGTTTGGGGAAGTTGACTTATTAAATATTGATCATGTGCTGGGAATAGTGTGCAATGAGCTTAATATGCTTAATTACATTTATCCTACAAAGATTTACTAAATGCTTACTGGGCTCTGTGCATTGTGTTCCAGGCATGATGCTAAGTAAGAAACCTGTAACATCAATGCTATATTGTTTGTTTTTCTCCCTTGCAAATAAACTAAACATTGAAACTTTATGTAACTTGCCTGGGATTGTGCAGCCTATGTCTGTCAAAAATTGATCCTGGATTTATTTACCTTGCAAGTACATGCTTTCAATCCTTGCACAATGCTGTCTTCTACATTCATTGATGTCTCCCACTAAATAGTGAAATTAAAGTAAGGAGCATGTTTTTTTGGGGTGTTGGTGAATTTGGGTTTAAATTCTGGTTCCATGAATTCTTAACCTTATAATTATTGGTAAATCCTGCCTCATGACTATTTCTTGACTAGTATAATGAGTAAGAATACTCTTTTTTTTTTTTGGCTTGCAGTGATGATTGTATGAAATACTGTACTCAAAGTGATACATTATCTTGTATTTAGAAAAAATGGTTGTTATGTTATTTTCAAATGTTGGTATCTTTATTTTTCATTCTCAGCATCTAACACAATTTCTGTCATGTTATAGACACTTAAGAAATGCTTGTAGGCTAAATAGTGAATAAATGGGTGAATGGATTATGGAAGGCATTCAAAAGGCCATGTGCCTCTTACAGTACATGTTCCCACATTGCCAATGTTCTTGCTTATCTGTTTGCTTTCAAAGATTGCTGCTGTAAGATGACATGAATAATGCTTCACCTTCTATTTTTAAAAGTCTATTGTACCAGAGCATATAGCAGGAACTGAGCACAAACTACTACATCCAAACTAGCACATGAGAAAGTAATTCATTAATATAGAATGAAACAGTTCTGTGAGTGGAGCAAAATTACCAGAGTTGTTTCAATGGACTTTGATTTGATCAAATAATCTATAGAAAAACATACTTTAAAGAAAAATTTTAGTTCTTTCCAACTTGATCTATAAATTCAATGATATCCCAGACAAAATCTCAGCAAGTTATCTTGTGCTTCTAAATTTTATATAGAGAGGCAAAAGACTCAGAATTGTTCATCTAATATTGAAGGAGAACAAAATTGGACAGACTTTACATGACTTTAAGACTTACCATGAAATTATAGTAATCAAAATAGGGTGGTACTAATGAAAGACTAGAAAAATATCAATAGAACAGAATAGAGAGTGCAGAAAAGACCCACTTATATAGTCAACTGATCTTTGACAAAGGAGCTAAGATAATACAATGGAGCAAAGGTAATTTTTTTGACCAAAGGTGCTGGAACAACTGAAAATCCATAAGCAAAAAGAGTGACTCTAGACAAAGACCTCCCACCCTTCACTAAAATTAACTTATAATGGATCACAGACCTAGATATAAATTGAAACAGTGTAAAACACCTAGAGCATAACAGAGAAAATTTAGATGACTTTGGATATGGTGATACCTTTTTTAGATATACCACCAAAATCATGATCCATGAAACAAATAATTGATATACTAGACTTCATTAAACTTAAAAACTTCTGAACTATGAAAAATAGTGTTAAGAGCATAAGAAGACAACATTTGCAAAAAACACATCTGATATGTGACTAGTACCTAAAATATACAAAAAAAAATTATCTTTAAATTTAATAAGAAAACAAACCAGTTAAAAAATGGACCAACCCTGGCTGGTGGCACAGTGGATAAGGTGCTGGCCTGCGAACCCAAAGGTCGCTGGTTCAATTCCCAGTCAGAGCACATAACTAGGTTGCAAGCCAGGTCTCCAGCCAGATCCGTAGCTGGAGACAGGTAAGAGGCAACCATACATGGATGTTTCTCTTCCTCTCTGTCTCTCTCCCTGCCCTTCTCTCTGAAAATAATGATAAAATCTTAAAAAAAAAAAAAAAAAATGGACCAAAGATTTTTAACAGATACTTCACCAAAGAATTTAAACAGATGGAAAATAATCATATAAAAGGATGCTCCACATCATATGTCAGCACAGTAATGCAAATTGTTGATAATGGGAAAGACTGTGCATGTAGGGAAAAGGGATAGTTAAGGAACCTTCCCTCCAATTTTACTGTGAACCTAAAACTACTTGAAATTGAAGCCTTAATTTTTTTTAAATTTTAAAATATCCAACATATAAATATATTTGGAGCTGTTCTTGGAATGGATTCTTTGACTCAGATGAAATCTAAATTTTCATTGAAGCCAGGTATAATTTAAAAATAAGTATTTAGATAAATAGAATTATTTTAACACAAATGGGCACGAAATTATAACTGGAGGAACAGAACTTGAAAAATGCTATTATTATTACTTTTCATTTTAGTCTTGTTTATTCTATTAGAGTTATCTCAATTTTTCTCCCTTTTCCCTCCTCTATCCTACCCCATCCCTTGTTCCCACAGTCCATCCCTATCCCATTGTCCATGTCTATGAGTCATTCATACATGTTCTTCAACTACTTTCTTTTTTTTCCACCATTTCCCTTACCCCACCCCCTTTCTATGGCAGTTGTTAGTCTGTTCCCTGTTTTCCTGTCTGTGGTTCTGTTTTGCTCATTATTTTATTATGTTCATTAGATTCCTCTTACACGTAATATCATAAGTTATTTGTTTTTCACCAGCTGGCTTACTTTACTTAGTGTAATAGTCTCCAGTTCTATCCATGCTGTCTAAAGGTTAGAAATTCCTTCTTCTTTCTTTCTTCTGCATAGTGTTCCATTGTGGGGATGAACCACAGCTTTTTAATCCATTCATCTACTGATGGGCACTTAGGCTCTTTGCAACACTTAGCTATTGTAAATAGTGCTGCTATAAGCATTGGGGTGCATAAATTCTTTTGAATTGGTGTTTGGGGATTCTTTTTTATAATTATTTTTTTTAAAGATTTTTTATTATTTTTTTAGAGAGAGAGGAGGAAGGGAGAGAGGGAGAGAGACATCAGTGTATGGTTGCCTTTCATCTGCTTCCAGCTAAGGACCTGGCTGGAGACCTGGCTTGCAACATGGTTATATGCCCTGGCTGGGAATCGAACCCATGACCTTTGGGCTCAGAGGCTGGTGCCAATCCACTGAGCTACACTAGCCAGGGCTGTTTGGGGATTCTTAAATCTATTCCTAGCAGTGGAATTTCTGGGTCATAAGGCAGTTCCATTTTTAATTTTTTGAAGAAATTCCATACTGTTTTCCTTAGCAACTGCACCAGTCTGTATTCCCACCAACAGTGTACTAGGGTTCCACTTTCCTCACATACTCACCAGCACTTATTTGTTGATTTATTAATTAAGGCCATTCTTAGGTGTAAGGTGATATCTCATTATGGTTTTAATTTGTATCTTTCTGATAGCTAGTCACATTGAGCATCTTTTCATATGCCTATGGGCCATTTATATGTCCTCCTTACAGGGTTGTCCATTCAGGTCCTCTGCCCATTTTTTGATTGAATTGTTTGTTTTTCTGATGTTGAGTTATATGATTTCTTTATATATTTTAGAGAGTAAACCCTTGTTCAGTGTATCATTGGTAAATATGTTCTACCATACAGTAGGTTCCCTTTTCATTTTGATGATGGTTTCTTTAGCTGTGCAGAAGCTTTTTAATTTGATGTACAAATCATTATCCAGAATAACCAAGAAAAAAAGAGAGAAGACCCATATAAACAAAATCAGAAATGACAGAAGAGAAACAACAACTGATATCACAGAAATACAAAGTCTGTGAGAAATTGCTACGAACAACTAACTATATGTCAAGAAGTCGGACAACCTGGGCTAAATGGATAAATTTCTAGAAACATACAGTCTTCCAAAACTGAATCAGGAAGAAGCAGAAAACCTGAATAAACCAATAACAACCAGAGAAATTGAAGCAGTAATCAACACACAAAAGCTGTAAACCAGATGGCTTCAGAGGCAAATTTTACCAAATATTCAAAGAAATAACACTGATCATTTACAAACTATTCCAAAAAATTCAAGAGGAAAGAATCCCAATTTTTTTTTTTTTTTTTAATGGGGCCAGTGTTACCTTAATCCCAAAATCAGGTAAAGATATAAGAAAGAAATAAAATTGCAGGCCAGTATCTCTGATGAATATAGATGTAAAAAACTTCAACAAAATACTAGTAAACTGGATCCAACAATAGAGTAAAATGATCATACACCATAATCAAGTGGGATTTATTCCAGGAATACAAGGATGGTACAATATTCACAAATCAATAAATGTGATACATCACATAAACAATATGATCATATCAATAGATGCAGAAAAAGCATTTGATAAAATCCAGCACCCATTCATGAGAAAAGCATTCAACAAAGTAGGAATAGAGGGAGCATATCTCAGCATAATAAAGGCTGTATATAAAAAACTACTATCATCATCATACTCAATGAGCGAAAACTTAAAGTATTACCCATAAGACTAGGGACAAGACAAGGCTGTCCACTCTCACCACTCTTATTCAACATAGTACTGAAAATGCTATTATTTTGGAAAATGGGTATTTAAATGTAATTCACATATTATTGGGAAATATCTATGCTATCTTTTCTACAAAGAAAGAAAGACACTGTGACTGATTTTACCTTATGGTTCTATAAAGCATAAAGTAAACGTAAATTTTTCTTTATTTTCAAAACTAACGAAAAGAAAATTGTTTAAAGTATCTCACTTATGTTCCATTGATCTTTTTGTAAGCATTGATAAATTGTGATAGATTAGGTGATGTTCAAAATGTTTACTCTCTCTTCTTCATGGCACGTATGTACCTGACTGTTTACTTTTGACTCTTCCATATGGCTTTCTTAGGCCAATGAATGTGGGTAGAAGCAATGATGTTCCAGTTTCACATTTATGGCTTAAGATTAGGGTTGACAGATTTAGCAAATGACAATTCAGGTTGTCTAGATAATTTACATAGCTGATGGTGAATTCAGTTCCTCATGGGCTGTTGTACTGAAAGTTTCAGATTTTCAGTGGCTACTGATCAGAGGCCTCCTTCAATTCCTTGTCACATTGGGCATATCCAACATGGCAGCTGCTTATTTCATCAAAGCATGTCAGAGGCCAAGAAAGCAATGGAGAGAGAAGACCCGTAAGTTAAAGGTCAAGTGTTTTATAATCTAATTGCAGGTGTGACATCATATAACTTTTTCCACTTTCTGTTCATGAGAAGCAAATACTAGGTCCACCCCCACTCAGAGAAGGTTTTTACATATGAGTATGACTATCAAGAGGTGAGGGCCTCCTACAGCCCGTAAATGTTATCTTTGTGGTAAAATAAATGTCTTTGCAGATGTGATTAAGTTAAGAATCTTGAAATGGGGAGGTTCTTTTGAATTATCTTGGTGGACTCTAAAATCAATACATGTACACACATAGAAAGAAGACAGAGAGATTTTATACATGGAGAGAAAAGAAGATAGAAAATTGGAGTAGAGAGAGATGTGAAGATGCTGAGCATAAACACTGCAGTGACACAGCCACAAGCCAAGGAATGTCAACAACCAACAGGACTCTGGAAAAGGCAAGGAATGCACTTTCCCTGAGAGCCTCTAGAGGGAGTAAAGCACTGCTGACATTTTCATTTTGGCTCAGTGGTACTAATTCTGGACTCCAAGCGTCCAGAACTAAGAAAGAATAAATTTCAGTTGTTTTAGGCCACCAAGATTTTGGTAATTTGTTAGTGGCCAAAGGAAACTAATACGGGGCTACATCAGGAGCTGCTTACCACAGTGCCATTATACATATATCAGTGTATTGTTCAGCTGACAGAAAGCCATTCTCAAACTAGGCTAAATAAGAATCATTTGTATTAGCTTACATAAGTAAAAACTCCCAAGTTGAGTTAGTTTCAATTACTATTCACATTTGAGACTCAAATAATGTCATCAATCTTTCTTCATTGTTAACTTTATACTTAGAATAAGAATTGTTGCAAAGATGCAGTGATGAGAGGACTAACATTGGCTCCTCCTGCCTTACATCCTATTCCTGAGCCAAAAGTATAATTCTTTCTATCCAATATACCCCATATACCTCAAGAGCTATTTCTTTGGCTAAAATTGGGTCATATGCCATCTATGAAACTGATTTGTGTTTAAAGGAATGTAATGGTCTGATTTTCTAGGCTGGTTCCCATATCCCCATTGGAAGGTAATGTTAGCTCCACCAAACTCATGGATTAAGAGGATAGGAATGGTCTCTTAATAAAAAGTAGAAACCGATATTGAAAAAGAATGAATAGATCCTGAATAATTAAAAAATAGGGAGTGCTATATTTTATTCTGTCCTAGCCAGAAGTAGAGATGGAAAAATATCTCTATTTCAAGGACTTAAGAGATGCATTATATTCAAAGCACTAAAGATATAACTTTAATGTGTCTTAAGTAATTTCTTAATCAGAAACCAAGTCTAAGCAATTTCATAGATACAGGTAGTAGACATACATATGCATATTGTACTTAGGCAAGTACCTCATTAACCTTCTTGATACTCCCTGGAAACATCATGCTATTTTATATCTCAGAAATTTGGAAAGTAGTATAATAGATTGTTTAAAAGTATGGATTCTTAGGTCATATACTCTTTTATTGAATTTATTGGGGTGGCATTCATTAATAAAATTATATAAGTTTCAGGTGTATGGTTCTATATGTCATCTGTATATTGTATTATGTGTTCAACATCCCAAGTCAAGTTTCCTTCCATCACTGTTTATCCCTTATACTCTCTTTTACATTCACTCCCTTCCTTCTGGTAATCACTATACTGTTGTCTGTGTCTATGAGTGTGTGTGTGTGTGTGTGTGTGTGTGTGTGTGGTACATTTGTGTGTGTGTTTTTCTTAATCATTTCACCCTTTTCAGCCAGCTTCCCAACTCCTCAACCCTCTGACAAACGTCAATCTAGTCTCTACCTACAAGTCTGTTTTTATTTTGTTTGTTTGGTTGCTCTTGGTTTAAATCATGGCACTACCATTTTTTAATTCTGCTATCTTTTGCAAGTTCTTTAACCTATTTAGCATCTTTGTTTTTACAATTGAAATGAGATTACCTACTGTGTAAGGTTTTTCTAAATTGGGATTTAATGAGCTAGTGCATGCTTAGAATTTTAGCCAAATGTCCAGCAGTTATTCCATGAATATTATATATCATCATCGCTTAGCTTTGCTAGGCCTGGAATATTCTTCCTCTGTTTTCTCCCCTGCCAGTACTTTTTTTTTTTCTTAAAGAAATAGATTAACTCTACTCTTTTTTTAAGCTTTGTCTCATGATTTTTATCTTATTTTGGTGTTACCTCTGACATTTACCACATAATTTTATAAATATGTGCTTTTTGAATTTTTCTCTTACTAAATGTTCAGAGCTCTATTTGACATTAGTAAATTCTCACTAAGTATTTATTGAAAATTTCATGAAATAGTATTTTAAGAAAGAGTGGTGAGGCCATTGCTCACCTTACAAATGCTTGAATACCAAAACATATTTATTCTTTTTGACTATACTAGAAATTCACATTATGGTCTCCCCAGTGTAATTAATACACATATTTGTATAATATAATATATGACAGAGAATTGTCAAGTATTGGAATATTAGTGAGAAATAATAGTTATAAAGTGCATGAAGTGTCTTAGTATGTTATTAAAGCTGTTATTTTCACTTTTGTTCAATGAT
Source organism: Noctilio leporinus (assembly GCA_004026585.1). Classification (NCBI taxonomy): domain Eukaryota; kingdom Metazoa; phylum Chordata; class Mammalia; order Chiroptera; family Noctilionidae; genus Noctilio; species Noctilio leporinus. The sequence continues at coordinate 25,091 of PVIW01002890.1, read as the reverse complement.
ATAACTTTTCAAGTAATATTTTTGTTTTTAGAAAAACATCAAACCACTTAAATATTTACCATCATGATCTATGTTTGATTGCCCTTTGTAAATAAGATTGATGGAAATAAATAAGGGAGAAATAAAAAGTATGAGAGAGAGAGGGAGAGAGAGAGAGAAAATATGAATGAATATGAGAGAATAAGATGGAATGAGATCTGAAAAACAATTCTTGAACTTGGTTGATGTTTGGTTCTTTCCAGAGGTTTGTCTGGAAGGCCACATCCAAGGTTAATTAATCTGTGGCTATACCCTATAATACATTATTACCAAAGAAAAATATTCCATTTGGATTTACTCTTCATGGGAGATGATGAGTGAATATTTGATGAATTACATCAAACTGAGTTTGGAAATCCTTCTCCTGTAACTCTTGTAGAAAGCACCTGAGTTGTTTCTCAGCCACCTAAAGGTTGGAAAGCCTAATGGAACAATTGTATCTCAATTGCCTCTCTATCTTCCCTTTCTGTGCCTGTCTTTATATATATTCTTTTTTTTTTTAAGATTGTATTTATTATTTTCAGAGAGAGAAATGTAGGCAGAGAGGGAGAGAGACGTCAATGTATGGTTGCCTTTCACCTGCCTCTAGCTACGGATCTGGCTTGAGACCTAGCTCAGAAACTGGCCATGTGCCCCAGATGGGGAATCGGACCAGCAACCCCCAGGTTCGCAGGCCAGTGCCCTATCCACTGTGCCTCCAGCCAGGGCTCTGTGCCTGTTTTTTTACTGCTCTTATGAACACTCTTCTAACTTTATTTATTAATCTCCCAAGTAGCAGTATTAGGAAATGGGCCAATTCACAGATGGAAAGTTAGAACTTGGGCCAGACAGCTAATAATGTATTATCCACTGCTTTCCAGAGTTAGTCAAGTATGTCCAGCTGGTTTAGCATAATAGGGGACCTATTAATACAACGTAGCATCATAATCAGTGAATTGAGACTACATTTTCTTTCAACAGAAATGACACTGCACAGTCACAGTTAGTGTTCCTCAGACTCAAACCAATTTAAACTTAGAATTCTTCAACATTTAACGGAAGGGAAATAAGTAAACAAAACACTATGCTTAAATTATCTAAAGGAGTTTAGAATTTAATTTATGTGGACAGATTTTCCAGTTTTCAAATTTATCTCTCTGGCTTTGGCCTCCAACATTTTGATCTTTATTAATCTTCTTAGCTCTTTGAAGAATTTATTAAAAGTATAAAAATAATGATGACCTCAGGATGATGAGAGTGACAATGATACTAATATTGTTGGTGAATGCCAATCAACCTGTAAGTAGAAGGGTACTATAATGGAAAGGGTATAGTCTTTAGGGGCAGTGGCCTATACTTGAGGGTTGGTCTCTAGGGCTTGAATATTGCATCTACCAATTACTGGCTTAGCTTTGTTATTTAAATTATATTTTAAACTTTAGTTGCCAAATTATATTAGCACTTTATAGAATTCTTGTGTTATCTGATACAATATAAAACACTTAGAACCCTGGCATGTAGTAAAAACTCAGTAAGTCTTAAACATTATTATTACTATAATTATTTTATTAGTAATGTTATTATTCAGATCCAGAATGAAACATATTTGAATCACAAATTTACTAGCTTTGTAAATTTGAGGAAGTTGTTTGCTGCTCTGATTCTTAGTTGTTGCTTTTTTAATTTCTTTTTTATTGTTATTCTATTACTGTTGTCCCATCCCCTCATCTGCCCCCCTCAGCACCCACTGGCCTGTTACGCTTGCTTTCCCCTGCTCCACCCCCTGGCCCTCTCCCACAGTGAATCCCCACCCTTTTGTCCATGAGCCATTTATACTAGTTCCTTGACTAGACCCTTCCCCTTCTTTCCCTGCTTTTGATACATCATAAGGGGATCCTATTGCCTACCTCACAGATAGGCCATGAGGTTTACACAAAGTATTCTTTGGCAGCTTGTACAACATTGTACATCACTGATATAATTTCATAGCATTTGATAAGTGATAACTATTTTTATTGTTGCCTATTTTCTTTTATGTTAAACAATATCCTAAAGGCTTTGAGGAAGTAGTTCAAAAAAATACATGCACCAAGTCTCTTTAAACCTAATTAAAAAACCAAGTTGAACAGAGCAGACTAAGAAATAAATTATCTGAACATTCAAACATTTTTTTTTAGATGTTATTTATTATTTTTAGAGGGGGGAGAGGAAGAAAGGCAGAGAGGGAGAGAGACATCCATGTATGGTTGCCTTTCACCTGCCTCCAGCTAAGGACCTGGCTGGAGACCTGGCTTGCAACCTGGCTGGGAATTGAACCAGTGACCTTTGGGTTTGCATGCTGGTGCCTTATCCTCTGTGCCATCAGCCAGGGCCATTTTTAATGACTCACATGTATCAATAAAGAAATTAGACCTTCCCAATATATGATTACTTAATTCTTCAAAAAGCTACATGTTTTATAGTACTAAAAATAGGAAGTAAATATATGATATATACAAGTGGACACTTTAAGAGAATGAGGTAAAACATTAAAGGCATAAAATCATTTTATTCTCTAATTATTAATATGTAAATACATTACAATTTGGAAGGAAAACTATGTGATTGGCTATGCCTAGTTTTTAATCTTGTTTTAACATTTTGTGACATGGCAATGTAAAGTTCTGATTCTAGTTTCATTTTTTCATTCCTCATTTTTATGGTAGTCATGGCTAAAAAGGTTTATAAATCAAAGGGCAATAAAACATAAAACACAAGATTTTTATGTTTATTCACCAGTTTGTTATTTTATCTTACACATTTTCTTTTTCTGATTCAATTGGTTGTTTTCAACCTAACTGTAGCCAAAAGATAGCCAAAAAAATTCGGTGAGTAAAAAGAAATTTACAACCAATTCTCATTTTGTCAAATGAGAGTAAAAAAAAATTGTCTAGTTTAAAATCTTAATTTTTGTAATACAATACACAAACAATCCTGTGAGAACACCACCGTCATGTATAGTTTTTATTCTTTTTAGGGATGATGCTCTGATACAGCTCATGTACTATTGAGTGAGGACTGGTGAAGCAGGGGTTGGGTGAGGCAGAGGTTGGCATAATTATTAAATAATACAAACTGTTTCTCATATTTGAATTAAAAATAAATATCACGTACTCTAATTCTATTTTCTGTCTGTCTTCAATAGATCCTCTTGTGCATTTCTCGATGTGTGACTTCCACTTTGGAGACCACTGTAAAGATTGCAAACTTTGGTGTAATCTGTGGAAAATCAGCAAAAGCTGATTTTCATAAAATGTTACCCATTTGGGTTTGGGTTCGGGAAAAATAGCCTTTAGCAGACAACTCCTTTGTGACAAATCTTTTAGTAATACCTGGACATTGATTCTCTTCTTTCCTCCTGGAAAACAAAAAGTAAGCTAATACTCTCAGGGGTCTCTTCCCATGCTGTTCAAAAAAGTATCCACTAGACATATGTGACTATTTAAATTTCAATAAAATTAAATTTTGGTTCTTCAGTTGCACTCTCCACATGTCACATTTCAGGGCTAATGGCTACCATGTTGAACAACATATATTATAGAATATTTCCATCATTTCAAAAGTACTATTGGGGAGAGCTGGGCTGGAATGAGATAGTAGGTCTATCATACGCAGAGATTTTCTTTGTTGCCACTGGCACTAAAATTCTAAACAGCCACTTTATTTTAGTATATAATATTATAAAGGGAAGAACCGCCCTTCCTCAGTTCATCAAACAAAATTAGAACTCCAAGCATAAATACACTAGCTTACACTTACTCAGAACTTACTTAGCACCAGGTATGATAGTGTGTCCTAAGGACTGGTTTATTTAATTTTTAAAAGAGGCTTATGAAATAAGGTTTTGTAGAGGTGAAATATGAAATAAACAACCCAAGGCTATAGGGTTGTTGATTGAAAGCTGTGATGTGATTCGAAGCAGTTAGAAGAGGTGGTGCGTATTAGTCTGCTGATGTCATACTTTATGTGTCAAATAGAAAGTGGAGTGAGAACACTGAGGCACATGTCTTCACCTCAAAATTTAAGGGAAGAAAATGTGCTGAAAAAACTCAGCAATCAAGATAAATAACTTTTAATGAACCATTTCAAAAAGTCAAATTACTACAGCAATTCATTGGGAAGATAAAAGCAAAAATTTTAAAATAAAGACAGGATTACTATCATCATATTTTTCCTTTTGCTTCAGGTTCCAATGTGATTCTGTATGGCACTTTATTTAAAATTGCAATATTGTGTCCATAATGTCTTCCCCCTCTCCCCACCGTTAATTTGGTTTTTAATGTAGTTGCTTCATAAACTTTTTGAATCACTTCTTTTGACCCTTTCTTGACCCTAACTGATACAACTTACTAATCAGAATCTCAGAGAATGTGAATAGGGAAGCTATATTTTTTGAGAGCTCCCAAAGTTAGATTTGGTAAATACCAATTTATGGTTGTTTCCTCTGCTTTGTTTACTGGTTGTGTATCCAGCTAAATTAGCCAACTGGGCCCAATAATTTTTATAAAACTGACCTTTGACAATAACATCACCTATCTTGCTGTGTATCTTGATGCCACCCTGAGTAACAATGATAAATGATACAAGTCCTTAGATATAGAAATTATTATGTATCATTTTTTAGATATAGAATTGTTTGGAGCTCATACAGATAAGCACTTAACAAAAGGCAGCAATATTTTTTATTAGATGACATTATTTTTCCTTTCTAATATGTTTTTCTTGAGAGATGAGTAAATTGGCATAGGATGATTAAGAGCTGAAACATTGTACTGGAACTTCCAGTGTTAGAGAAAATGAAGGCCACTGCAGCAAATGATTAATAATCACAAGTGATCCGTTCTGTAAGAACTAGTACCTTCTAGAGCTATATTTGACCATGGCCACTAAAAAGACTACCATCTATCACCTGTGTCTATGCAATGTTACATTCCAAGGTTGCACACTTCATAGGGCATTTTAGTTTCTAGGAGGCTCTGTGGTACACAGAAGAAAAAGAAAAAGAAAAAAGAACAGCATGACTTCTTTCTGTTATAGAAAAAATGGTTGCAGTCTTGGGCAAGACACCTGTCTACCTGAAACTGTTTCCTCATAGAAAAAGTAGTGATTATATGAGTATGTTTATATTTCTTTGTAGTATAGGGTTTATATTTTCCTAAGCTATCATTTATAGAGCTTGGTTAGTTATATATATATAAATGTAACACAATATTTTCTTGTTTATTGCTGACCCTAAGACAGTGTGTTTTAGCTAATGAGTAAAGAATCCTAATAAAAAAAGAAAACTAATATGAAGGCAATTTAATTTTAGCATTTCCTAAGAATATAAATCCAGCCTCCATTCTAATATATGAGTAAATTATATAAATAGAAGTACAATGACTAGGTACATTATTAGTGTTCAATATCAGTCACCTGACCTTTTGGTATGCATTCATTTGTTGAGAAATTTATAATTGCCTTATAACAAACAGACTATCAAGTAATCAATTCCTACATATTTTTGGAGGCCAAATATATTTCTTATTCAGACTTTGGTCTTTCTGATACATAGTAATCAAATATGTTTAATGAATTTATTAAATAATTGAAAAAACTATTCTCAACCCCACATCATTCCGACAGGTTATTTTGATGTCCACAAGCAACTGTTTTTATGGCATGATTACGTATAAGTCAGAGCTATGCGTGAGGGAACCACAGCTTTAACTGATGTAATATAACTGTGTTGCTCTTGATTCCATGATCAATATGTGTTTGTTATCCATTGCTGGCTTTAAAAACAGTATAAAACTTAGTGATGTACAACATGACATTATTTCTCAACATTCAGTATATTGGGTTAAATTGGCTGGCTTTTGCTGAGTGAAGCCACATTCAACTGAGAAGTCAACTGGGGCTGAAATGACCGAAAAGCATCTTATCCTCTACAGTGTGGCCTCTTGACATACACCAGTCTAATGACTGTCTTCCAAGAGGTTGAATGTGAAGATGCAAATCTTTTTAACATGTGGGCCCAAAATGTCATTTCAGTAGTTGCATTACATTAAGTCATGAGACCAGGGCAATTTCAAGAATAGAGGAAAAGGGGCTCCTTTATTGATGGCAAGAGTGGTGTATATGAACAGGTGTGGAAGGAAGTGTTGATAATCATATTTGGAGTCTATCTCTCTCTCTACTCTGCCACCACAACTTATATCCCTCTCCACCTGCAAAATGCATCCAAAGTCACATCCCATTAAGAAATCAGCTCCAAGTTTTGGATCCTGTCACCCAGATCAATTCAAAGTATAGTTAAAGCTCCTGACAAGCATTTGTTCACATGCTAGAACTTTGGTAAAGATACCACCACAAAATATATGACATTGGCATTGATACTGGGTGGCTGGCAGAGGCCTGCATGGTAGGTAAGTTGTTAATGGGGGAAGAATGGAAATGTGGAATTGCTATGGGAGACTAAAAAAATATAGGCCATTTAAATGTTGGCAGAAAAATTAAGATTGTTGCCTGAACTTACTTGCAAGACAGAAAACATACCTAACGAACACTTGCTCTGGCTGGGAAGGTTTCTAGGTGAATTTTTTTTTTTTAAATGTCTTTTATTTTTACTTAGAAACCAAATGAACTTTTTTTTTTTTTTTTAAGATTTTATTTCATTATTTTTGGAAAGAGGGGAAGGGAGAGAGGGAGAGAGACATCAATGTATGGTTGTGTTTCACCTGCCTCCAGCCACAGACCTGACTGGAGACCTGGTTTGCAACCTGATTATGTGCCCTGGCTGGGGAATCGAACCTGTGACCTTTGGATTCGCGGGCCGGCGCCTTATCCACCATGCTACCAGCCAGGGCTCTAGGTTAAATTTTTAAATTCTGTTTTATTTTTCAGCTATCTGTGAGAAGGTATTAAAAGAGAGAGATGAACTAAAGTAGGAACTTTTCTGTTTCCAAGCAGAATTGAGAAGGAATATTTTCAACCCAGGTCTTACTAGGTTGGAAAAAAAAAAAAAAAACACTTTCTCATTCCCAGTTTCTCAATCTTACTAAAGTTTCTTAAAATAAGAAATAGCTTCAGGACAAAAATCAAACTGAGATTCTGATGGTAAAAATATGGCCACAGGGTTAAGATCAAATCAATGATATAGATGTAATACTTCTTGTTAAGAACTCTGAAAGATTTAGGGCAATGCCTTATAAACCCTTTCAATCAGGCAAAAGTCTTCAAAGAATTTTAAAGCTATTACCACTGGGGCAATATGCATACCAACCCAAACTAGAGAAAGACCCACTTTGAAGAAATTTATGGTTATAGCATTTTTCTAATGTAATGGATTATAATTTGATACCTTGGGAACAGTGTCTTTTGAGGTAGTTGAATTAAATTGGGTTAAAATGGACAAAGAAAGTATAAAATGAAAAGAGACTTTTAGGACCTCAACTTTCTAGGGGCAGAGCAAAGACTAAGACTCCACCCAGCTCTAAATATAGGACATTTGTTACAGAAAAGGAAGGATGATTCAGAAGGCGGAGGCAGGAGTCCAAGGATAGAGCTTGGAGCTACAGAAAATCACTCCCAGGGGACAGAACTGAATCCTAATCAAGGAATCCTTGCCCAGGAATAGTATGCTCTGAGAATATATACCTTGACATTATATGCTGAGCTTATCTTTTTGAGTTACAAGTCTATAAATTTACAAGATCCACACTGAAAGAACCTTTCCTGGACTTGGATGTGGGTCACAAGATACTGTTAAGCCTGAGCCCATAATTAGATAAGATTCTGGGTCTTAAATGGGGGTGAAAGATGTTTGCATGTGAGATAGATGTGAATTATTTGAGCAGAGGATGGGTTGTGGTAAATTGCTTACACACATTGTCAACAGTTTCCCCCATTCTAGGGTGTTTAGGATGCTAAGAGATGAAGACTATTTTCCCTACCTTGAACCTGCAGTGGTCTTGAGGCATGCTTTTAGCAAGAAAGTATGACAGACAGGAGGTTTTAGGGTTCCTGAGTCTTAATAGAATTGTCAGCTTACCTCTTTCTCTTTGACTTCTGGGTGCCACATAAGAAGTTCCATTCTCCTGGATAGGCATATAGAGAGGAGTGGTGTGAGGGTACGGGGGTGGGGGTGAGACCATGCCATACAAGTGATTTGTTTTCCCTCCTGAAAGCATTCACATGGTTACCCTGTTGACCCCACATGAGCACAAGTCAATGCAAAGGAACATGAGACATAATAAATCATTTTCATTTCAAGTTACTGTATTAATTTTATTGACATATAACAAAATAGCACAAACATAATAGCTTAAAACTACACACATTTATTATTTCACAGTTTCCCTGGGTCAGGAGTCAGGTAATTGCTTAGCTGGCTCTTCTGCAGAAAGCCTCATAATGCTTCATTGAAGGTGTTATACATTTTACCTGGAACTTGACTAGAGGCAACCCCACTTTCAAGCTCATTCAGGTTGATGGCAGAATCCATTTCCTTGCAGCTGTGTACCTGGGCCTTGGCTTCTTACTGGTTGATGGCTGAAGACTGTTCTCAGCCACCCAGAGTTCCCTGGCACATGGCCTTCACCACAGGCAGTTCACAATGTCACTGCTTCCTTCTTCCTCCGAACTGCTAAGATAGTCACATATAATGTAACATAATCAAAGGTAACATCCTATCTATCATTGATGTATAATAAAACTAATGAAGGGAATGATATTTCATTGCTTTTACCATGTACTATTATTGATTACAAGGAAGTCACAGACTCCACCTGCACTTACAAGCTATTTTGGTCACCCTAGGAGGTGTCCACCACAGCTGTTGTAGATGCTTTGTCAAGCAGCTTTAGATAATTAAAACACCTTCCTTGGAATAGAGACTCTTTCAGTAAAATTTGTCATTTCTAGTCATTCAAGTAAAGTATATAGTCAGAGAAAACACTTCAATAAGTGTTTACAAAATTAAAGAAGCATCTTTTAACTGGAAACTTTGGCCATAATACTTAAGTTCTACTTAAGTGCTTCCCATCTGAGTCAGCAGGTAAGAAGTGCTAACTCCAGAAAGTCTTTAAGCCTTTGCAAATGCTGAGCTCAAGCTGAACAGCATTCTGTCCATATTCTGCTATCAGATTCAAGATTCAAGATTCAGGTACATTTTCTTTTAGAGACAGGACCATATTGGGGCAATATGCCATTTCAGATATGAAGAATGAAGTTCAGAGAAAGTTGCAATATTCATATCACCTGACATCAGATGATCATGAAAGCTGAAGGCCAAGGGTTGTATTGTATTCTGTAGCAGGGGTCTTTAAATGTTAGTTATAACTTCTCTACTGATACTTGAATCACCCCACATGAAGATGAGAAAAATTTAGATCATGCTGATACTCTAACCTAGCAAGATAACTCCCAGGGCATGCCTTTATCAAAAAGCTATTTACAAAGAACATCATTATCAACATGCACCATTCAGGTTCAGATTTTATAACAACATATTATTGCTATAAACTCTGTTCCAGATATTGCTTCATTGCAAATAGTAACTATAACTCATATACTCATACTATATGCAATAACAAATTGTGCATTTGGCAATTAACACTCAAGACCTTAAGACAGCCCTACTGTATAGGTAGTATGGTAAGCCATTTAAAGAAATAAATGGTTGGAAATAAGTCTTGCAGAATTTATTAAAATGTCAAACTTTACACAGCTAGGGAGCCACAGAGTCATGACTCCAACTTCGTTCATTTCCATCAGGTTCCAAAGCCCATGTCTTTTTTCCATTATGATGAACAATCCCTTTATCCTCAAAAGTAGATGATGCCAACACTTTAAGGAAAGATTTGATTTTAACCTCTGAAATCTAAGCATTGCTCTCATTACAAACTAATCATAGAGATAGGGAATCTATTTTCCAGTATTTTCTTCAAAGAACTGACAGATAGATCCCAGTGACAGTGTCAGTCCACATGTATCAAATCACTTGTGTCTAGAAATGTGCTTTTTGTTTATTTTTTAAGCCAAACAGAAAAGTTTGAACATTTAAGCTAAGTACAAAGACTGACCCAGTCAGCAATGCTGACTGGGTTTAACCAACTGTAGTGGTAATAAAAACCAGTGGCATTTGGAGAACTGAAAAGAATCTCATAAATAGAGTTTTAGAAAAGTAATTCTAAGCTTTTGAAAAATAAAATCAATCAGTCGAAGAAGGAATTTGCAGTGGAAGAATCAGCACTTCTAGTTTCATAAATAAAGTATGAAAAAGTCTCACTGCTGAGTAGAGTTGCTATACTTCACATCACAGAGCTTCATAGAACTGCTGAACTTCAAACAGACTAGCTACAGACAGCTATGGAAACTCAGGAATGTGGTGATTCTTCTAGGGTCACCACAGAGACCAGAATAGACAAGAAAGGATTTCACACCCACCAGTTTGACCCAGATACAGCTTCAACACAGGCTAAAAAATCCACCTCATTTGCTCATTCATTCCTTTTTATTAAATTTATTAGGGTGACATTGGTTCATAGAGTCACATAGATTTCAGGTGTGCATTTCTATGATATGTGACCTGTGTGTTGTATTGTATGCCCATGATAGTAGGAAGGTATTACCTTCCTACTATGTGCAGCAGGTAGTGAGATAAGCACTGGGGATACAGTAGTGAGCAAGACACAGATTCATAGAGCAAACAGTGTAATAGAACAGAAAAGGACAAGTGAACAGGCGTTTGCAATACAGTGGAATGGGTCAAGTGTTAAATGAGCCATAGCCCGGGAGGGATGTATGTCAGGGAGGGCTTCCTGGAGGAAATCAGACATATGGTGAAACCTGAGTCGTGAATGGCAGCCAGCCAGATGAAGGAGGCTTGGAAAAGCCTCTTTTAGACAAGGAAATGTCTTGTGTAAAAACTCTGTAGTGAGAAAGAGCAGGATGCTAGATAGGAGGAACGTAGAAGGAACAGAATGCGTTTACACTGGTGGAGCTCAAAGTGTAAAGGTGAGAATGGCTCGAGGTGACAGTAGAGTATATATAGAGTATATGTGGCCAGGCCACAGTCTTATGAGACTCATTTGGACAGTTGGAAGGTATCTGCATGTGGGAAGCACTGAGAGAAGGAGAAATGGTTGGAATGTTTCTAGCTGCTAAGAAAATCAATTAGAGCTGGTAAGATGAGATAAATGAGACTAGTGTAGTAATTATTAGATTACAGAATCACCAAGGTTTGATGATTGGCTGTAGGAGCTGAGGATGAGAAGGACTCAGAAAGTCCCCCCAAGTTCATGGATGACAGTGCTATTCCATAGGTAGGAAATTAAGGAAGAGGAGCAAGTGTGTGGGTAGAGGAGGGGTTTTGTGGTGAGTTAAGTTTGGAGCAGGAAGAAGTATATGTGTGTTTGCTGAGACCCACCATAGTAAAAGTTCGGTATGCCGTACATTTTTTAGTTTTTAATTTTTAATTTTTTAATTTGAAAGGATTTGGTACAGAAAGTAGAACTGATGATGGCGCTATATCTACTGCCTATAATTAATCAATGAATAAAGTAGTGAATAACTTATACTTTATGTATAAAATGAATAATCTGTTAAATGCATTAGTCCTTCCATAATTTTATAACATTTGTAACTCTCTTGCAGTTCATAACTTTTTTGTCATTCATAAATAATGATATTGTATTAGTCAGGGTTCCCCAGGGAAACAGCACCAATAGGGTATATGCATATGTAAAGAGATTTATTTCAAGGAATTGGTGCACACGATTGTGGTGATGGGCAAGTTTGACATATGGAGGGCAGGTCAGCAGGCTGGAGACCTAGGGAAGCAGGTATTGCCACTCCAATCCAATAACAGTTTAGAGGTAGAATCCCCCCTTCCTTGGAGCAGCCTCAGTGTTTTTCTCATAAGGCCTTTATTTGATTAAATGAGGCCCACCCACATTATGGCGGGTTATCGGCTTTACTCAAAGTCTACTAATTTAAAAGGCAATCTTATCATTCAAAGTACCTTCATGGAAACCTCCAGGCTAGTGTTTGAACTAATGTCTGAATACTGTGGTCTAACCAAGTTTGCTCATATAATTAGTCATCACTGTTACACATATTCACCAGCATACGGATTCTAGTTATGTGTGTCATTACAAAACCTTGCTCAATATACATTTTAAAAGTTCACAAGTCCTTCTTGCATTTAAAATTAGCTTTTACAAAGGTATTGTTTATTCCTAGCAGAGAGTCCCATGTCAATTTCAGAATTACACTGATTAGAACAATTGAGTTAAAGCAATTCTCTGTGGACCAATCTCAAGGTTGCTTTAAAATTCTCCACAGAGGTAATTAGTTCTGTAGAGGAGGTTGCTACTGTGTGCTGTTGTTGCTTTTAAATCTTTATTAAAAAATAACTGATCTTTGGTTGATAACTTAAATAATATTTTCCCAGCTCTTTACACCCTCCTTATACTGTGACTTTAATCCATGTACTTTGCCGTGTACCTTCCAGGAGGGTAGATAGAAAATATATCTCCTCCTCACTGACACTGAGCTTGGCTCTGTGCCTTCTTTGGAGTAATAAAATGTGCACAGATATGCAAGCAAGGCACAATTGCATAGTTTGCTTTATCTAACTCCTATGGTTTTGTTCAGATTCACCAAACAACCACTCAGAATAGAAATATGTGGGACAGGGCTGAACTGCACATATAGTTAGAAGTAGAGCCATGCAAATGGTCCAACTGACCAAATAATTTTCAAAGCCACTGAAATTCTGGTGTTGTTGCTTACACAATTATTTTATAGCAAGAATGGAGTAATACTGTATGAAAAGGAAAAATTTACATGCCACGTTACTTAAGGAACTGATATTGTACTTCGTTTATCTGAAAAATAGTTATTAAGTGACTACTACATATCTGGGCAGTATTTGTACTTTTCTACTGCCAATGATATTTATTTTCCTTTCTTATATAGGGCACAAAAAACATGCTTTGCTGGCTTCCAATTTAATCTGGATCCAGGTAGAGCGGCTGTAAAAGAAAATAAAACACATTATCTTTACAAAATAATCAACGCCAGTCAATATGTGGCCTAAGGGTAAGAAAATCAGACACAGAATACAATGCTTTCTGATTAACAAAGTAACAATGACATTTTAAACATCTCCTCTACAAATGAAGTTAGATTGTGGGTGGGAACATGGTGGAAATAGGTCAGGAGGGACGGTGGTGACAAATGACTAAAATCTCAGTTGTCTGCAACAGTAAGGATTTATTTCACACCAGTGCTAAGTGTCCAGCATCAGGTGATCTGTAGCTCTTCATGACTTCCCTCTGGGCCCTCAGGAATATTCAGTGTATAAAACATCATTGAACTCATAACAAAGGGAAAGGATATGCTGGCTTCTAGAGTTTCTGCTGTAAATGGAATTCAGTCATTTCTTTTCTCATCTAATTGGCTGTTTCTGTCATCAGCAAGTCACAGAATTATTGTCCTCCTCCAAGGAGGGGCACCAAACAATTTCGAATCATAATACGGCCATGCTCCACATAACAAAATTTCAGTAAATGGTGGTCTGTGTAGGCAATGGTGGTCCCACAACATGGTAAAGGAGCTGAAAAATTCCTATCACCTAGTGTTGTGGTCACCACCGTAATATTGTAGCATGAAGCATTTATGCACATGTGTGTGGAGATGCTGGTTTAAAGAAACCTGCTGGGCTGCCAGTCCTACACAAGTCTAGTGTATGGTTACGTATAGTATGTGGTACTTGATAATACTAATAAACTGTATTCCTGGTTTATGCCTTTACAATGCTACACTTTTTTTTTATCATTATTTTAAGTTTGCACTTTCTGTCTATACAGGAAAAGTTTGCTGTAAGCATCTGCTGCACTATGCTGGCAGCGGCCTCAGCCATCTCATGTTTACTCTGTCTCTTGATCACATCATTTTCTCTTGTGCTTGATTTAATCTCGTGTTGTGTTATTCATTGTGACCCCTAAGTGTGCACAACCTACCACTAATAATAAGAGGACCTACATCAGACATGGGGAAAGTTCCAAGGAGCTGGATTAAAGACAGAACACAGAAGCGTATCCTACTCAGCACCATGATGGTTATGGCCAAGCAAAATATTTATGTGTGATGTTGAAAGGAAAAACCAGACCTATGATGTTAAATTTACTGCTAGTTTGGGTGGTTTAAAAGATCTAAAAATTCATTATTTATTACATAATATGAAAACAATGGTGAATCTGCCAGTGCTTACGTGAAGGCACCTGAAGAATTTTTGGAAAACCTACATATGCTGGTTGTGGATGAAATATTCTGATTCTGGAAATGGATTCCTGAAAGGAGCTTTATCCATTGGGGACCAAGTTAATGCCAAGTGTTTTAAAGGCAGGATAAGTTTTTCTTGGGAGGCAGTGTTGCAGGCTCCAAATGAAAACTGAGGGCCTCTGAGTGCATCAGTAAGCACACATTGTCAGTATATGACAGGAGCAATAAGAAGTCATGGATGGCCCTGGCTGGTGGCTCGGTGGATAGTCGCCGGCCTGTGAACCCAAGGGTCACTGGTTAGATTTCCAGCTGGGGTCCATACCCAGTTTGCAAACCAGGTCTCCAGCCAGGTCCTTAGCTGGAGGCAGGTGAAACTCAACCATACACTGACATTTCTCTCCCTTTCTTCCTCCCTCCCTTTCCCTCTCTCTAAAAATAATGAATACAATCTTAAAAAAAAAAAAAAAAAGGAAAAGGAAAGAAAAAGAAGACATCATGGATGACCTAGCTCCTCTTCCAGATGCCTTCCTGAAGTACCGTGCCAGCAAAGTTGGGGAAATACCTTTTGGACATAACATACCTTTATTTCAAGATTTTGCTTCTTGTTGATAATGCTCCTGGTCATTCTCCTTTTATTGGTGATCTTCATCCCATATCAAAATAATGTCTCTTCCTCCAAATACTACTTCTTTGATGCAACCAGTGGGTCAAAGAGTTATAGCACCTTTTACAACCTAATACCCAAGTAGTACCTTTTCCAGGCTATTGCTGCAGCTGGGGAAGACACAGATGCAATTCTCAAAGCATTACAACATCTTTGACTGTGTCAAGAAACTTACTTGTGTTTGGGGGATGTCACTAGGTTGTATATGATGGTGTCTGATAAAACACTCGAGAGGTTCCTTCATGACTTCAAAAGATTTGCCAAGGATGAGGAAGTTGTAGAAGTTTATAAGGCTATGGGTGAGATGGTCAATAAGCACCTGAAGTGTGACATACAACTTTAATCTGAGTGTGGATAAGGATGACATTGAGGAGCTCCTAGAGTTGTTTTCTGAGGATGTGACTAATGAGTTCCTGAAATTGGAACAGAAATATATAGCTAAAGATGAGGCAATAAGAAAAACAAAAGGAAAAGGAAGAAGGAAAATGCAGTGGAAGAAAAAGAAGGAGAACCCTCAAGAAAATTTACACTAATGAGTTTAACAGAAGCTTTTGCACATCTCAACAACCTTCTTAAAAAGTTTGAAAGCATGGACTTCAGCAATAAAAGGTTTTCATCAAGAGAGAGGAAAATTTGTTCTGGCTAGTGTGGCTCAGTGGATTGAGTGCTGACCTGCGAACCAAAGGATCACTGGTTTGTTTCCCAGTCAAGGCACATGCCTGGGTTGCTATCCAGGTCCCCAGTTAGGGGTGTACAAGAGGCCACCATACATTGATGTTAAAACAAAAAAAAAAAAAAAAAAAAAGGAAAGAATAAAAAGAGAGGAACATTTGTTGTACATTATCTGCTTACAAGCAAATCTAGGATGAAAAAAAGAGACAAACCATGTAAGCCACCCTGGCTGTATTTCTGAAAAGAGCGATACTTCCTTGAGACGAGCCTCATGCCGGTCATTTAGGAGGTATCCCAGGGGAGTTATTGTTAGGGTTGGAGATGACAGCTCCCCATGGTATGGCCCCTGAAGACCTTCCAGTGGCAAGATGTGCAGCAGCAAGACAGGGATATTGATGATCTAACCTTGCATGGGCCAGGTTAACGTGTGTGTTTGCAGCTCAGTTTTTTTTTTTTTTTTTAAGATTTTATTTCATTATTTTCAGAAAGAGGGGAAGGAAGGGAGGCAGAGAGGGAGGGAGACATCAATGTATGGTTGCTTTTGACCTGCCTCCAGCCACAGACCTGACTGGAGACCTGGCTTGCAACCTGGTTATGTACCCTGGCTGGGGAATCGAACCTGCGACCTTTGGGTTCCCAGGCTGGTGCCTTATCCACTGTGCTACCAGCCAGGGCCTGCAGCTCAGTTTTTAACAACAACAATAACAAAATAGTTGAAAAAACTTAAAATAAAAAATTTTAAACCTAGAAAAAAGCTTACAGAGTAAGATATCAAGAAAATACTTTTGTATGGCTACATGATGTTTGTGTATAAAGATAAGCATTATTACAATAATTGAAAAAAATAAACAGTTAATGAAGGAAAAAGTTACAGTCAACTAAGATTAATTAATGAAAAAAAAATATTTTTATAAGTTTAGTGTCACCTAAATGTACGGTGTGTATAAAATCTATGGTGGTGCACAATGCTGGCCTGGGCCTTCCCATTCACTCACCCACTCACTCACCCCCTGTCCTACAGGCTCCATTCATGCCCTATACAGATGTCCCATTTGGTATCTTTTATTTTGTACTTTTACTGTCCTTTTCTATGTTTACATACATTTAGATACACAAATATTTACCATTCTTTAATAAGTAATTTCCTACAATATCTAGTACAGGAACACATTGTACAAGTTTATAGCCTGCGTGTCTAGTAAGCTAAGCCGTCCAGGTTTGTGAAAGTGTATGCTATGATGTTTGTGCAAGGATGAAATCACCAAATAACTCATTTCTCAGAATGTATTCTCGTCATTAAGTGATGCATGGCTGTATACTTCTTTAATGTAAACAACTAGAGTACATAGCCTTAGAATTCGTGGTTACATTTTATAGGAGAGGGCTTGAAACTTTTAAAGTTCATAGCCTTTAGGGAAATTTTCCAAAGAAATAGCTTGTATATTTGTAATTACTCTAGGTCAAGGGCTTCACAGATATCCTAAAGTTGTATCTTCATCTATGAGCAATAAATGAATTTGGAGTTCAGAATTTTGTTTTCTGCAATGTACTTGAGTCCACAATCTTTTCCCCATTTTTTCATTAAAATTTGCTAAGATCCCATCGTCTCTGGTACCAGCATAATTTTTATTAGGACTAAAATAAAAGAACATTAGGTTTATACACTTTCTATTTTGACATTTAAGATTATGAGGCTTATAGATTACAATATCTTCTCACTAAAGCAACTAGCAAAATTCCTGGCATAACATAGGACTAAGAAAATCCTCCTTCTCTTCCTACAAATATATTTCCTGCTGCTTTTAAAGAGCAGTTAACCTTTATGAAACTAAATGTAATGCTTTACCATTTGTAAAGCTCTTTTCAAAAATTCAATTAATACTCATTACAATCCTATGAAACATGTATTACTACATTCATTTCTTTATGGATGAATGTGTTGAGACTACAGGAAGTTAAATAACTTCTGAAACATCAGATACCATTGCAAGTATTTTCTAAAGGGACCTTTATTCAAATTTTATACTTTTATCAGCACACTTGTTATAATACCTATAATTTACTTCAAAACACTTCAGCATAGTTAAGGTGATAGTGTGGGTGTATGGCAGTTATTTATTTTTTACTTTTTAAAAGAATTACTTTCAGAAGTGCAACTTTTTATTGCATTTTTTTCCATTACCATTCATTCAATCCCCTTAACCCTCCCCCTCCCCAACCACATTCACCACACCATTGTCCATGTTCTAGAGGTAGTTATGTGGTACCTCACTACCAGGGCTTTAGAGTCTAGAGGTGGTCAGTTAGCGATATGATAAAGGGCCACATTCCTGAGATGTCAGTGAAGCACATCCTTCAGTTATTAATACCTAATCAATAACTGATAAGTTACTAAGTAGACAATACATATAAAAAGTGGGCTTTTATTGGTGAAATTAATGTTACTTTCATCATTTATTTTTAAAAGGCCCTTATTTAGGGACACAGGGGAATAAAAAGGGGATGGATATAATACAACAACAATAAAAAATTTTTTAAAAAAAGATGCCTTATTTGAAAAATGGAAAATGTCCAAGATGTGTGATTTGGCTAAACCATTCTTGCTTGTCTGCACCGCTTACAGATGTCATCTGTGTTCTGAATTCCCTAATTGCCCTTGTATCCACTTATTGGTTTTGGGAGACTGTGTGATTTGCATGATGTCAATTAGATGGGTTCCTCGTATCAGAAATTTTGCTGTGTCCTGACCTAAATCACTTAACTGATTGAAACCCATAAAGTACACAGAGCTGGGGATTTGTCAAGTGTAGAAAACAGGTTGTATGAACCCATTCTGTACCAGCTTTGCTAATAAATAGTGATAATAAATGTCCATGTGGGGATAAAATTGAAGAATCATCCATGACTTTCTTTATAAGCCAGCAGCAAGGTGATGGAGAATCATCAACACTGGCCACCTCTGATTAGCTGGCGTCTACTTTTATCTGTGACCAACTGGCTTGGGTCAGTTCTCAGTCATGCTACATATCTTCTCACAAGCACTATGCAGCATTCTTTCTTGGATGCTAGGCTTTGTAACCTGAGGTTACCAGTGACCTAAAGTGCAGGACATTGACTTAGTGACTAAAGCATGATTTTTTCAGAGCCTTGAACTGCTTTGGGGTGTGTGTGTGTGTGTGTGTGTATGTGTGTGTGTGTGTGTGTAAGATGAGCTCCACAAATTGTTGTGGAAGCCAGAAATGATTTCTTTATGAATGTTTTGTTAGATGCCCTGGAGTCCCCTGATTCTAACCCCTTAATAGCTGTGTAGAATAAAATATTCTACTGCAATTTATAAAACAAAAATCTTTATATACAGTAAACACAGAGAGAAAACATTGATACTTTGTAATAAAAAATGTGGCAATTACGCAAAGCTCATCTTTAGACAGCTTTACAAATGGTAACTAATTAAATTTTGCTAAAGACAATTTATAACATAATATACATGTGGTGATACAAATAAGAAGAAGCATAGCCACAGAAAATAGTGCTCAAATGCTAATTGATTGGAATTCTTTTCCTCCTTATAGGGTACATGCCCCCACTATTTATAATATTTTAATTATTGTTTCAAGAAAGCTGGGTAAGTTTATTCTGAATCTTTTACTTTTACCTTGGTTTGTGATTGTCTTCAATCACCATAGCCGTCAATTCGAGGGCAAAGAACTCTTTAACTGTTATAGTGAAGTCCAATTTTGAATTTAAAAAATCGAGTTGCATTGTTATTGTCACTGGGCATCAAAAGTAATTTCCTTCAGTTTTCCACTTTAGATGTTTTGATGCTTCAATTACCAACAATTTTTGTCTTTCTTGTACTTTCCAAACTGTTGCTATTATTTTGATAGTAAGCTTTTGCTGACAGCAGAAAATAGTTAATTTTGCTGCTCCAATCAATGTCTAAACTTTTTATACAGCCATGTTTGGTTGAAGTCAAGTCTGTAAGAAGGGACATGAAAACTTTGGCCTTTCAACCTTAATTGCTAATTTCTACATCAGTAGGTTCCCAGAACTATATGGATAGGAATGGATAGTTCTACCATTTATTTGACATTTTATTATACACTATAATAAATTTGTCTTCTTTCAAGGCTTTATGACTTTCTAAATTATAATGCTAACTCAACACCTGTTGGGGCAAACTTGCCCATGTTAATTGGAAGAGGCATACCTACCATCGATACCTTATTACGTATAGGACAAAACTCAAATTCCTTAGCATGATATAGAATGATATAGAAGGTATCTCCTGATCTTCATATTCTGATCCTTATTGCCTTTTCAGCCTAATCTCTCATGTTGTGCCACTTGGATCTGGAACTCTAGTTACACAAAGAAATTTTATTATTGTATCTTGTTTCTTTCAAACAGTTTTTGTTTCTGCATAAGATATTTCACCTAGCAAATTCCTAACTTTCACGGGTGACTCTAAGAGTCCACTTTAACACTACTTCCATTGGGAGATCACTGGGAAACCTCCCAGGTAGCCTACATGATGCTCTCCTCTGGGTCCCATGTCACATTGAACAAACTGCCATTATATTCCTATAAGTTTAGATTACTGGCCTAATTACTAGTCATTGAGCACCTTGACAAGAAAGACTATATTTTATTCGTTTTTGCCTTCTTCCTTGCTTTAGCAACTGGTATAAGTTGTTTCCTCTCCTTTCTCATTAGCCTTGAGAAGGAATATTATTAATCTGTTTTATCAGATACAGCATGATGACAGGCCTCATCAGCCAGTGGGCATGGTCTGCTCTCCTTTCTACTTCTTTCCATCAGGGAACTGGAACTGGAAGTGGGCTAGGACGCTCCCTTCCCAGGCAAGCCTATTTAATCCTCATTCTTCTCTTCATCCTTTCCACAAAGTCAGTAATTTGAAGGACAATGAAACCTGGTTTTTGGTTAGAGATAAGAGATTCATTAAGGTTACAAGTTAGAAGGATCTGAAATAGTTTTTGTTGTTGTTAGTCAGAGCACAGTGCAGGCCAGGCTGTCTTTGTACACTGTCAGCTCACAGGGCTAGAAAATGTTTTTTTTGCCTCATGTAGCTTGTGAACCTATCACAGTGAGGGAATTTCAGAGGCCACGACTTGACTCTACAGAGCTAAAAAATATATCATAATATTAAAGGAGGTCCCAAATGTGCAAAGAGATAACAACAAAAAGATCAGATGGCCAACAAAATAGAGCTGCTGGAGGAGAAAAATGTCAACTTGAACAGAAAACTAATATGAACACTCAAGAACATTCAAATTAAACAGAACTTTTTTAGAAATAAAAAATTCACCAACAAAACATGATTTCCAACTAAATGAGTTGGTAAGTAAACTGAAGAAAGTGTACCTGTTGTACAAGAAATAAAGAAGGCTCACCAGTACATATTTTAAAAGGGGGATATTGATGGAAAAGAGATTTTGAAGTTAGATCCAGGATATAATATGCCAACAACAGAATTTCCAGAAAAAGAGAAAGAGATACATATAAGGGTTACACTCACTTAACAGCCATTCAACAAAAATAACCCTAGGCTGAAGAAAGACCAGATTCTATCATTTTAAAGGATATATTGAGTTCCCGACATGAGTGATAAAGAAGGACATGTACCTAGGCATGATTTTTTCTAAATTTAAAGATAAAAAGAAAAATTTCTTCAAGTTTCCAAAAGAAAGATAAAAATGCCCACAAAAAGTAAAATAAGCTAGATTATAGTGGGATAATATATTTAAATAAGAGGCAAGTATTATAACCAAAAAAAAAAAAGAAACAACCTATATCTGGCCAACGTATTAACATATAAGGAAAAGATAAATAGACATAGATAATCAAAAATTTAGAATGTGTGTCTCCTTTCATTGGATAGCATATAATTTATCATTCTAATTGCTAGTAAAAGGTGCCACAATTAATAATGATGCCACAACAACAGACATCTACTAGGGCTGCTAGGAAAGCTGAACTGCCAACAATTTATCATCCTAACTGAAAGTGAAAAATGACACTATCAATATTTTCAGCAAAACAAGTAGGACTTCCTAGGAAACAGGGATGAATGATCATTACCCATGTACCACATTTGAGGAAAATGCTGAAGAACTTGAGTCATAAAAAAAAAAAAAAAAAGAAAAAAAAACAAGAGGAAGAACAAAGAACTCAGGGTGAGAAAAAAATGAATTGGGAGAAACAAGCATTGTGGAATAAAGCTTACAGTTAAATTTAAATGAACACCGATAAATCAGTTGGGAATAGGAATGCAACATTAAATTAAGCTTCCTGAAATATAAGAAGTATACTTAAGATAAATTGTAATAATACTCAAGAAATAAGAGTAATAAACTATGTTAACTAGATTTGGGGTGGGAAACAGATAAAAGCTGATGTAAACATTTATCACTTCATCTGAAGGGAGAGAGACTTTAAGAGACAAGGCAGTGGAAGTATCCTTGTGAGTTTGGTTTATTTAGGTGGGTAGAGCAGAAATAGTGCAACAGAGTACCCAAAATTAGCCAAACTCAACCTAAGGGCATAGTCCACAAAGACTTCCACGTCTTCCCAAGACTTGACACCAGCCAAAAGTTTGCAGGTGTCAAAGGCCACTACACTTCAGACCAGCTTGCTATAAATTTGATTGTCTCCACAGATTTCCCCAGATTCAGCAATCTGCTCAAAGAACTTAAATAACTCAGGAAAGCAATATACTTTTGATTGCAGTTTTATTATAGCAAAGGATATACATAGGAACCAGCCAAAGGAAGAAAGAAATACATAGGGCAAAACTGGGGACTAGGGGGTTCCAAACATGAAGATTCCATATCCTCAGAAATAAATTACTCTTGTGTTGCAGGATGTATGCAGAGTATTGGCAACCCAGGAAGCTCATCTGAGTTTTGTGTATTAAGATTTTATGGAGGCTTTATCATAAAGGCATAACTAATTGAGTTATTGTCTATATGATTAAATTCAATCTCAATTTCTATTATCTTTCCCTGTGGGTCACACTTATATCACGTGGCTCAAAGACCAAACCCTCTAATCATGTGGCTGGTCTTTATGATGTGGCCAACCTCTACCCCAGTCATCTTGTTAACATAAGCTACTTAAAAGTCTGCTCTGAATTACTTCATTAGCATATGATCAAATGCTGCCGGAGAAACCAAAAATAAATAACAAACATTCTTCTATTACTTGAGAAATGTCCACTTACAGAGGTTACTCCAAAGGAAATGAAAACAAAGGCCATACCTTTGGGCTAAGGCTAAATTCTTTATTACCTAAGATCATCTTTGTGGAAAAATTATTTAGTAACTAATCAGTTTATGTATATTTTAGAGGTTCTATACCTGAAAAAGAAATGGAAATACATAGGAAAACTTGTAAATTATCTGTGGTAAGGGTTGGATGAATGAATTGCTTAAGAATAAAGAAAAGTTTAAAAAATAAAATATTGGTCAATGGATAAAAATGAAATTATATTTATAACTTACAAGTAATTCTCCTGAAAATGAAAGTCCTGACCACTTGTTTGTTCTCTTCTCAATCCAATTAGCTAGAATGTGGATGTGATGGAAGAAGAGAGAGAGCTATTTTAGAACACAAGTTGCAATCTTTAAATTGAAGAGATAGAAGCCCTGAACTTCAACACCATTGAGCCATAAACATAGCTATGGCTCACCTTGCATTATATTTGTGAGATGCAAATAACTGTGCATATATTTAGAGAAGCCTAACCCATATCTTAACTAGTACAGCGAGGCACAGGGAGACTAATAAACTTCTGTTAATAAATACTCACAGGTTGCAAGCCAGATCTCCAGCCAGGTCCATAGCTGGACACAGGTGAAAGGCAACCATACATTGATGTTTCTCTTCTTCTCTGCCTCTCTTCTTTCCTCCCTCTCTGGAAATAATAAATAAAATCTTTTAAAAAATAGATACTCATAATGAAAATAAAAATACTATCAGGAAAGATGGCATTTAATATTAAAAGCACAAACTTGGCTAACATAGGTCACTGTGTAATAAAAGACAAAATTCAATATGATGACAAAAAAAGTCATAAACTTGTACATATACTCTATAAACAATACAGCACCTAACTACATAGATAGAACTATTAAAAATACATATATAGGAAGAAATTGAAAAGATTGAGCTGTGAATTTATAACAGAAGCTTTCAAAAGACCTGTTCACAATTAAAATAATTTAGGAAACAAAATTTTAAAGAGGGGAATGTGGAGCCCTGGCTGGTGGCACAGTGGATAAGGTGCCGGCCTACAAACTGCTGGCCTACAAATCCAAAGGTTCCCTAGCCAGGGCACATAATAAGGTTGTAAGCCAGGTCTCCAGCCAGGTCTGTAACTGGAGGCAGGTGAAAGACAACCATATATTGGTGTCTGTCTCCCTCTCTGCCTCTCTCCCTTCCCCTCTCTCTAGAAATAATAAAATAAAATCTTTAAAATAAATAAGTTAATTAATTAATTTAAAAGGGGGAGTCCTGGCTGGTAGCACAGTGGATAAGGTGCCAGCCTGTGAACCCAAAGGTCACAGGTTTGATTCCCAGCCAGGGCACATAATCAGGTTGCAAGCCAGGTCTCCAGCCAGGTCTGTGGCTGGAGGCAGGTGAAAGGCAACCATACATTGATCCTTCTCTCCCTCTCTGCCTCTCTCCCTCCCCTCTCTCTGGAAATAATAAATAAAATCTTTAAAAAATTTTAAAAAATAAAAGATAAAATAAAAGGGGGAATATGGAGATGTTGGATGATGCAATTAATGAGGCTGATTTAATAAATACTTATAAAATGATAAAATAATCATAAAATATCTAGAATTTTATGTAATCTGTGGGTGCATAAAACTGTCATAAGACTTTTTAGAATTTAGGATTTTTTCAAGGCATATATATATATATATATATATATATATATATATATATATTTTTTACTATTGTTTTATTTATTTAATTTTTAAATTTTATTGTTGTTGTTTTACATCCATCCCCTTTTTGCTCCTCTATCCCCCTTCCCACCCACCCATTCCCCCCAAAGTCAATCCCACCTGTTGTCCATGTCCATGGTTACCCCATACTAGGTTCTTGTCTAAGCTGCTCCCCTTTCTTGCCTCTGCCTCCCCCCTACCCCCAACCCCTTTCCCCCTGACCACTGAAGGCCTACTCACTGTATTCACATATTTGGTTCTGTTTTGCTTGTTGTTAGTTTTGCTCATTATTGTCCCGTAATGGGTGAGATCATATGATATTTGTCCTTCACTGACTGGCTTATTTCACTAAGCATAATACTCTCCAGTTCCATCCATGTTGTTGCAAAGGGTTCAAGTTCCTTCTTTCTTTCTGCTATATAGAATTCCATTGTGTAAATGTACCAAAGTTT